>JAOXOE010000787.1:930451-968132 GCA_028565055.1 Phoeniculus purpureus | reverse complement strand
CAGGCCTCCAACTAGACTCTGTCCCATTGACCACTACTCTCTGGCTTCTATCCTGCAGCCAGTTCATGATCCACCTCGCTACCCAATTGTCCAGACCACACTGCCTCAGTTTGACTGCGAGGATGCTGTGTGAGACTGTGCCAAATTCTTTACTGAAGTCCAGATAGACCACATCCACTGCTTTGCCATCATCTGTCCACCTGGTTATGCCCTCATAAAAGGCTGTCAGGTTCGTCAAGCATGACTTCCCCTTGGTGAAGCCATGCTGACTGTCCCTAATGACCCTCTTGTCCTTGATGTGTCTAGAGACAGCGTCAAGTGCAAGTTGTTCCACCACCTTTCTCGGGATGGAAGGAAACACCATTTCTGGCCACGTCCAGCCACATCATTCTTGTGTAGCTTTTACTCAAGGTTTTACTGACTAGAACCACCTTGTGGCAAGTGTTACTTGTTCTAGGACCAACTGTAGGCATGTGAACATGGCTCAGGATGGAGAACAACATTCACCTAAGAAGAATCTAAAAGGCACTGAGTAAGTGTCCCACCACCAAGACTTGAGCATGACCTGGGATACACTTGTTGGGGCAGTGACTAGACACCATGTTTTGTGTGGCCCATCAGGCACTACAGGTTTGTTTCCATTCTTAACAGGTGCTCACACCAGCAAGGAGGATTCAGCAGGACTGCTCCCGAGGGAACATCTTCATTAACTAACAAGTCCACATTACCCACTTTGAGGCAATGTTCTCATTCAGTAGGGTGTCAGCCTAGGAAGACAGTGATGCTGCCAGGGCATTAAATCAGTGGCTGGTTTAGAATCATAGAATCATCATGGCTGGAAAGGATGTCCAGGCTCATCAAGCCTAGCCTTCATCCCAACATCTCCCTAACCCCCAGACCATGGACTCAAGTGCTCTAGCTACTTGTTTTTTAAACCCTTCCAGTGACAGTGATTCCACCACCTCGCTGGGCAGCCTGTTCCAGTGCCCAAGCACTTTCTCAAGTGAAAAACTTTTTCCTAAGATCCTATCTAATCTTTCTCTAGCTTGGATCTCTCTGGTAGCTTCTGATTTTCTTTCTTACAACAAACTGCCTCAGACCTAAATCAGTTCCCAGGAAAGCCTGAAAGATTGCTGAAAAAATTGAAAAATGGAGGCTGGAGAGATCAGATGAAAACAAATACAGAAATGGGAATGAAGCTTCTCAGTGCTAAAGAAACTGCCTCTCACTCCAGCTTAGCTTCACAGACCACTATTTCAGATGTTCTTATAGCTGTGGGATGAGGTCCAGCCTACCCAGTCGTTTACTCAGTTCTGCAAATGAGTGAAGACAATAGACCCCCTCACTGCACACGTCGTTTAAATTGTACCAGAGCCATCTGTCACACTGCACTATGATAAATCTGCTTTAGGATTTCAGATTGCCAATGTGCTGAACAAACTTTAACTGAGTCTCATGCCTTGCAAAGAAGCTGTTTATCAGACGCTGTTACGAGCTCTTTTGCAACCCACATCTTTCATTACTGAGGCTTGACTTTGGTCAGATCTTTTCTTATTTGACTGCTGACAATTCTTTAAATCAATTTTCCAAGATGTATTTGAGCTCTTTCTGGGTTAATGAGAGTTGAAATCTTCCTAAGGTATCTCTGTAGAACACAGAATTTTTCTGTGTCTGGGCTGGTTTGCATTTGGCATTTTTTATCGCTCTCATCTTCAGAAATTCATCCCACTCTGGAGACAGTTTTCCCCATCTCCTGGCACAGCACAGCTGGTAAAAAGCCACCATTTGTGCTAAGAGAACTCAGCCCTCAGAGCCTAAAGAAGTCTTCACTTCTGCTTGTCCTGGCTTCTCAGCAGGGAATTTGAAAAGACAACATTTTGTGTTGCTACAAATCACAAAATTATTGAGGCTGGAAAAGACCCCCTGAGATCATCAAGTCCATCGATGGTTCCAAAGACACAAAACAGCCATCACAAGCCAGAGATGCTGCAGAAAGCCAACAGCCCTTCCCACCCAACCACATTTTGGGGTGTTACCAGCACAGGCACAGCAGCTGTACGGCTCAGGGTCAGCTAGCTTAAAGACCTTCAGCACAGCTTGCTTGTCTTTCAGCTAGAGTTGTCTCTGTGTCAAGGAGGGGTTGCTGCTGGTCTGACCAGCAGTGTAGCCAGCACAGAACATCACTGCGAGGTTGTCCACAGGTTACTGGGGTTGGCCTCATTTGGACACAGGGAACAAGAAAAAGAGCCAACAATGGAGCACACAGTGAAGCAGATCTTATGCTGTCTGGTAAAGCCAAAAGGGAAGGAACTTTTATCACTGAGTAGTTTAGGAATTGAGATACATATGGAAAAGGGTTGGGCAAGGTACTAGTTTTTCAAGACAACGAAAGTAAGAGACAGCCTGTTCACAGCTCTATTTGCAAGTGTCCAGTCCGTAGCTGTGTTTTAAGTTTATAACTGGACACCTCAGCTTTAGTCACATCCCACCCCCTCTCACAGCTCACAGCTATATGGGCATAGCTGACAGTGGACATCTGTAGGAAAAGGCTTCACAAGATGGCTCAGCTCACTGCTCCAGGAAAAAATTCAGTCTCTGATGCATGGAAGTTGATGTAGCTGGTGCCTCTGCAGAAGGACATGGCAATGTTTGGGACTGTATCACCAAAGCTGGGCTGTGCCAGGGCTGGGCTGCACACTGATGTTGCTGCCATCTCCATCTGCCACTCTGTGGTGTGCAGCTGTCCCCAAAGCTATTCAGCTGCTTGAACCATCAAATAAACCTGACTGTTCCTTGCCACTTGCCCTTCTAAGCCTCTCTACTGGTGCTTTACACAGAACTAACTTTAAAAAGCACATGGAAGCCAAAGCTGGTGTGGCCTGCAGGACACAATCCCCTCAGCACACAGACACTGTGCACTGACTGTGCCTCTCTGCTGAGATCAAGGTGCTGTCTGTCTACACCTGACAGAGCTTTGTGTGGCACATGTGGTGCATACCCCACCTCTCCTCACCAGGTCTCCTCATCATGACCTAGTGAGGAGCAGGGCACATATTTGGCATCAGCCTCTCCATCACCAGGAGGAAGGCGGCCAAGAATCAGGCAGCAGTTGCCTATGGCTGGAGATGAAATGTCTCTTAGTGTCACCAAACAGAGACATCTCTCACTGAATCCCACTGACTTAACAGTGCTACAGCAACATCATTTAGACCCAAAACAACCTGCTTGGTTTCATTTCATCTAATGGTTGCCTGCTGTTTCTTAATGAATGTTTTATAAATTTAAGACACCCAAGGGCAAACATAAATGTTTAAATAAATAGAAGAATGCAAGTAGCAGAACACAGAGGGACTTTTCCCCTTTTTGGAGGCACAGTCTAAATGTGAAATATTCTTCTAACAGTGGAGGTGCTCCCCAGAGGAGTTCTAACCATCATCCACCGTTCTTATCAGAGGATTAATTTGGAAGGAGCACACAGCCCAAAAGAATGGTGCACCTGTTTTAAAAATGCTAAATCCATTAATATGTACTGGTGCTCACTGGACTGCAAGCAAAATGAATAGTTCCACTAGGTGGAAATGATATTTCAGAGAGAACAGCAACACATGGAAATATCCTTTTGCTTTCTGAAATAAATCGAAGCATGATAGCCAGAGATTATGAATGCTTCTATAAATGTAATTGCCCAGCATCTTTCAATCACAAGCAAAACGTAACCAGAAAAAACCATATTTACTACTGTGTGGATGGTCTCTGAGGACAGACCCGACTGCTGAATGCAACCATCCTGCTAGGGATTGGAGGGAGGCAGAGGGGAGAAGCCACATGTGTTTCCAAAAGATTTTGCAGCAACAAAACTTCTCACCATTCACTTCCACGACCCCTTAAAGATGAATAAAATCTAGGCAGAACTCACCCACTGTGACCATCACATTTTCTAGCTATGGTGGTAAAAGGTGGTTAATGGAAACACAACAGCAGTCACTGGTATCTGTTTTTAATGGAGTATTTGATAAGCAAGACCAGGAATTTATTAAACTGTCTCTCTACTGTTGTGTCCATCTGATTTGTATGCGCTCAGAATGCCAGGTTTTTGGGGTAACTGTAACCCAGTGCTTTCTCCCATAAAGGGGTTGTGATGTCCAAGAGCTGCAAGCGGTTTTGTACAACAGTTAGGGGGCTGCAGGACCAAGGCATGGGAAATGGACTGGTCTTGTCTCTGCTCTGCTACTGTGACTGCTCTTAGCGGAGCCAAACCCATAGAGACAGGAGATCTGAGCTTATATCCACGTGAGAGCTTCACTGCAATCTTCTGACAAAAACCCTTTTGCCAGTGTTCCTGACTACCTGTGGCTCTCCTAACCCAATGTGCGCTTCAACCCATTTCCAAAGAGAACACAGCCTGGAGCTTTGACCTTCCCAAGGATTTGTGATAAAATGCACTTTGCCTAATTTCCTTTTCTTTGTGAAAAACTATTGCAGAGAGGGAGCTGGAAAACAGGTGGAGAACAGTAGATCCGAACTGCAAGGACAGGCTGGGTTATGGCACAGAACAGGCAGAGCCTCTCTTGTCAGCATCCTGCAGCCCAGCCCCACAACAGAGAGAGGAGGATCTTCAAGGTTAAGACTCTCAAGAGCTGTCTCTGAAATAAAAGCCTCTTCTTGCAAAAGGGTAAACTTGACACAGATAAGTAAGTTCTGGGTGACCCACTTTGATCAGCCTTCACTCTCTCGTAGATCACTGGCAGCAGGAGCATCACGCTGGCTGCCCACATAGGGGCTGCATGAATCACTGTCACTTCATTCTCAAATGCAGCACAAACTGGGAGTCGTCATACCAAGGGCCACGCTACTCAGAGGACCAAGCCCAGTGGGGATTTGTCAGCCTAATGTCTCTTGCTCTACAGACTGCTCTCCTAACAGCTGACAAGTGTCAGCAGGAATGACAGGGACAACTATGCTCCTCTGGGATACTGCTCTGAGAGAGGCACTGTGAGAGGAGTACTGACAGCTCTATGGGCAGAACACAGTGAGGGCACAAGCTTTCCTGGGGCACGGGTATGGTGTCACCTTGGCTGCCCTGAGGCTGGCTGTGCTACAGCTGAAAGCTATCAGGCCACATCCAGAAAAGGAAGGAAGAAGAGCAAAGGGCCACCCACACTGTTCTGTTTGCCCAGGACCAGGCTGCCCTACCATGCCCCATCATGCTGACCCAGCCTGAGTCCACAATGACCACACAGGTTAGACCTTCCAGCAAGCTTAGCTTGGCACCCTAAGGAGATGGCTAAAGGTTGTAATTAATCAACATGCAAAGGTGCAGGGGTAATGCAGCCCTGAGAGGACCCCATGTTTTCTGCTTGTAGCAACACCACAAGTTGAAGAACGCTAAGGGTGAGTTTTACCTTCATAAAAACCGGGTGTATTGGTTTGAGTTGGCTACCTGAACTCCCTTCACAGCCATGGAACAGGCAAATCCAAGGTGTGATCCACCTGAGCACCCTGGATACCAAGTGTAGGCTGAAGAGAAGAGGCCCATCTTGCCCATTCCTGACGCAGCAGCTCAAATGAGCATTTTAGATGAGCACTTGTCTGGGCTAAGAACTTCCCCAGAGTAACTAAGCAGTAAGGATGTGACACCCACCTCTCTCAATCGAGGCTTCTCTCTCAACACCACAGCCCTGGTGAGCTCACCTGTGTGTCCCAGCGTGCCCCCTCCATGAACAAGCCGTGCACGTATGCCCCTTCCCGAGGAGGACTGGCAAAGTCTTCTCTGTTCTTTTTTGTCACATCACACTGTAAGGTCATCTTGTCCAAAGGCCACTTGTTCTTTCGGGCTGTGGACTGCATGATGGCTGTCAGGAAAGACTGGGGATTGAAGAACCCAGCAAGCCACACTGCAGAGGGCAAGGAAAAGTCTCCTGTCCAGGCCTCCAGCTCCTTGATGCGGGTGAGTAGGTCAGCAAACCACGTGCCCAGGGTGGCGGTGGAAGGGTAAGCCTTCCTGATCCAGGACTCAGGCACCATGTCCAAGAAGAGGGCATTCTGCAGGTTCTCCATGTCACTTGTCATGGTCAGTTCTCCCTGAGGGAGAAAGAGGATAATTAGCACTGACAACTCTTTAGCATGAACATAGGCTGCTGGAAAGCAGAAGCTGAGCTGGGCACTGTGGGAGACATGTCACACTGTCACTCATGTTCCCTGCTGTGGGTTTCTTCAGGAGCTCTGGGGTTTCATGAACACATTCTATTGCATATTCCTGCATCGTCATCTTCCCTACTGTAAAATACTACTGGGAGGAAAAGCTGAGTACTAGAGTGGCAGTGAGCACAGTTGTCCCTTGGTTGTCCCAGTGTTTCTGTTTTCTCCCATTGACTAAAGACCTGTGTAGGGCAGATTTTCAGAGGTGCAAAGCTGTTCTCACTCATCCTGCCAGGGCAGAGTGCTGGAATCTCTGATGGTCTACTTCAAAGCCATCTAAATGTTTGCTGTGTCAAGACCTATGCCTCTCCTACCTTCCACTTTTGCTCACTCCCCTCCTCCTTTATTTCTTTGCAGTGCCTTTCTTTTTGACTTCTCCTGTTGCCTGCAAATGTAATCACAGTTTATTTCACAGCAGGGAAACACAACACATTAAGATATAATTCAGTCGAGTGAGAAGCCTGGCTTTTCCTTTACTCAGCAATTAATTATTTTTAAAGCTTTTAGAAATCTGTCTCAGTTTCCCCCGGGTAGGAGAAGAGCTGGAACATTACTGCATGAACAATAAGGCGTTCTGCAGAACAACACCAGCGTCCTTCTTGAACTTTTGGTGCTCTGCAGATGGGCTACAGTATCTGCTCATCTAAAATGAAGACAATTCCTGATCTATCCAGCTGAGATAAAACTAAGCAAGAGCTGCCCAAAGAGGCCATTAAGAGAAGCAGAGTTTGCACAGCAGGTTACACAGAGGGGCACACAAGTGGGGCTCACAAACTCTGCTGAGGGCAGAGTACAGCTGCCCAGCACTGGTAGTGCCCTGCCACAGGGCACTGCCCCCAGCACCACTGCAGCAGCTGTCCGTGCCACTGCAGAACCAGGAGAGAGGCTGCAGCTCATCTTGTCTGGGATTGCGGGCAGTGCTTGGAACCTCTAGCTGCGCCTGGGGCTGGGGCCTGCCTCCTGGCCTGCAGGCAGCAAGCAGCTCAGCGTCAGAGATGATGAGAAAGAGGCCAACTGGATGTTCTTGGAGACCTTGCAAACACAAGAGGAGCCTCAACTCTCAGCAGTACTGCTGAAGGCAGGCAGAGTCTGCTTGGGAAAGGGAAAGTCGCATGATGGTGATGGCTGGAAACCTGTGACTTCCAGGAACAGCAGCAAGGCTTCTGCTCTTCTGCAAATCTGCAGCTACAGAACAGGGGCAGTGCCTCAGTAGAAGATGAGAGGTTGAGAAATATGTCCATCAAAGCAAGGCCTGAGCCATACAGAAGTCTGAGGACATTTACTGCAAGCTGACAGCTTGGATCAAGGACAGTCTAGAAAGACAACTGAGGTTCGTCCAGCCCTCAACCAATAACACTCTTACACTTTACCAAAGGGACACCAAAGATACCCAAAGATTAATGTACTGTCATTCAAAGGGACCTAGTCAGGCTGGAGAAATACACTGAGAGGTCAGTGAGGGAAATGATGAGCTCAGCACCTGAGCCGGAATCACCTCATGTGCTTGTATATGCTGAGGACCAACTGCCTGGAAAGCAGTTGCAGGAAAAGATATGGGAGGCCTGGTGGATCAACACCTGAACATCACTGTGCTCCTATAGCAAAGGCCACCAGTGTCCTGGGATGCATTAGGAGGACCATTTAGAAAGAACTTCTTCATCAAAAGGGTTATCAAACACTGGACTAGGCTCTCCAGGGCAGTGGTGCAGTCCCCATCCCTTGGGGTATTTAAACGTCTTGTGGACCTGGTGCTTATGGACATGGGTTAGGGGTGACCTGGCAGTGCTGGGTCCAAGATTAACAGTATCTTCAAACAAAAGAGATTCTGTGATGCTGTGATTGCCAGCAGGTTACTGGCAGCACCCTGCTCAGCACTGGTGAGGCCACATCTGGGATACTGGGTCCAGTGCTTGAGTTCAGTCTCAAGACAACCTGGCTCAGGGGGTATTTTTTCTCTACAACTCTCTAGAACTACCTGAAAAGAGTTTGGAGCAAGGTGAGGGTTGGTTTCTTCTCCCCAGAACAGGCAGGACAAAAGGCAAAGACCTCAAGCTGCAGATGCAGGCTCAGCTTCTGCTAGTACACGATGCCCTCCACCATTTAAATCTTCGCACACCCCGTGCTGAGCTAGAGGGGGCAACACACCACAGCAGTTTGGAGACTTCCACCCAGTGCTGATTGCTGGTTTGCTTTGCACTTACTGTGGTGCCCTTATCCTTTTGCCAAAATTGATCTGACTTACAATTTCTCTTTGCCTCAGGCTGAGTGTTTTTGGAAAGATTAACTGACATCAGTTGAGCCATTGCTCAGAACGAGGGTGAGGGAATTGGGTCAGTCTATTCACATTAAAAAATTCCAACTGTTCTCACACAGGAGCTCAGCGCCTCCAGCCATGAGGTCAGCAGAGGTGCCCTTTACTGGGGCCACAAAAATCTGTGAAGCTTAAGCAAAAATTGAAATCTGTTGAAAGCAACCCCAGCAGATGTTCAGCAATGCTTGTCCTGCAGTCACAAACCTTTGCAGTTTATGCCTATTCTGACTGTGCCCCGCAGAGCTCTGATCTGCAGATCACACTGCCAGGCTATGGTAGAACAAGATCACAGCTAGACATTCAAGCAGAGTGTGGAAGAGCAGTAACAAGCACCCTTAGTATCACAGAATCGTTCAGGTTGGAAAAGACTTTCAAGATCACAGAGTCCAACCATGAACCCAACTGTCCCAATATACTGCTAAACCCTGTTTCTGAGCTCCAGATCTCCATGACTGTGAAACATGGCCAGGGATGGCAATTCAACCCCCTTCCTGGGCAGCCTGTTCCAAGGCCTGAGAGCCCTTTCCAGGAAGAACTTTCTCCCCAAGGCCAACCTAAACTTTCCCTGGTGCAACTTGAGGCTGTTTCCTCTTGTCCTATTACTTGCCACTTGAGAAGAGACCACCCTTGTTGATGGCCCCATGTTGCATCTGGTCCTAACAAGTGGGAGCTCTTTGGCCCAAGACTTAGGGCAAACAGCAAGCCAAGGGACCAGAGACTCCCAAGCTTAGAAGAAAATTTGTCATCAGACCAGAACTCCTTTGAGCTGATCACACTGTGGCTGATGCAGCACTCAGAGCTGCTAGGTGAGAGCTTAAACAAAGAGCTTGGATGCAGTTCTGTGCCTTATCACAGGAGGATCAGTGTCAGCTGCACTCACCCTAGAATCATCCACTCTACTACTTCTGGATTTTTAGCACTTGACTTGCAACCCTTGTCTTGTGTTGTTGCTGTTCTTGTGAAAGTTTCCAAACAATCACAGATTTACCTAGCACCTACCAATTCAAATCTAAGCTCAGATCTTTGGAATCTCAGAGCATGGAGACTTTGGAAATGTCTCCATGACCAGAAGCCACTGCAGCCCTGGCATCTCCATCCAGAGATCTGTGGTTTCCCATCCAGAAATCTCCTCCCTGGCAAATGTCCATCTCACTAGGTGTGGAAGCCATTATTAGTCTGCTCCAAAGACGACTTCCCCAAAGCAATAAGCTTTGAAAGGCAGAAGCATCTGGAGCTGCTGGGTTTCCTCCTGGAGAACAGATTTCAGGTGGATATAGAGTCACATGTACAAAGTTTTAAGAGGGTCTTTCTTGAAGCTCAAAGCAGTAAAAAGAAGGTTAAATGAAAAGGTGCAAGCAGGACCATTGGCAATTAGCCCTAAAACGTGTGGAACAACTGTAAGCGCCTTTCAAAGTGCACATCACCTCCTGTCACCTCCTGTGAGCAGGTCCCAGCTACGTCTCTGACAGCAGATCATCTCATTATTTCTGTTCAATGATTTTACATCCACAGGAAGTCTCGAGCTGATGGGTTACCTGGTAAAAGATCTTTTGGGTAGTTCCAAGCAAAGGTTCAAACTAAAATGCAAGTAGTCTCATTCTGGTATCTGCCATGAAGGGACAGAGAAATACACAGGCGGTGCGTGCCCTGTGCATTTCCTTTGAGGTATCTGAGCTGTCACTTAGCTATTACCCTTGAAGACAATTTACTGACGCACAATTAAAGCTCAGGCGACAGAATAGCAGTGGGGGGGGGTCTGACCAGAGGAGCTGGTAATAAGCTTCACACAGCCTGTCAAAAAGATTTGACCTCACAAGGGGCAGTTGCCATGGTTTTGCTGTTTGGTACACAAACTATGAAGTATCATTTCATTTCCTTCTTCAGACCACATGGGTCATCTTCTCCCACCTCAGGAAAATTCAGATGCTGAGACGACTTATTCAGTTGGCTCGTCTCTGGCTACAGCTCTGGCAAGAGCATACAGGAAGGAAAAAACCCAAGGACACTGGTCACAACAAGACCCTTAGGACCCCTAAACCTTCAAATAGTATCAAACAACCATAGAATTGTTTAGGCTGGTAGAAACTTTTAAGCTCATCGAATCTAACTGTTCCCCCAGCACTGCCAAGTCCCCACTAACCCTTCTCCCTCACCCCACATCTTCAGGGCTTTGCAGCCTCTTCAAGGACGGGGACTTCCCCACTGCCTGGGCAGCCTTGAACCCTTGTGCGGAAGAAATTGCTTCTCAGGGCTAACCTCAGCCTCCCCTGGGACAACTTGAGGCTGTTTGTCCTGCTGCTTGTTCCCTGGGAGAAGAGACCAGCCCTCATATCTCTACAACCTTCTGCCAGGAAAGTGTTGAGAGCCAGAAGATCTACCCTGAGCCCCCTTTTCTCCAGTTAAACCCCTCCCATTCCTTCAGCTGCTCCTCACAGCACTGGTGCTCCAGACCCTTCCCCAGGTCTGTTGTCCTTCTCTGGCCCTGCTCCAGCCCTTAATGTCCTTCTGGCAGTGAGTGAGGGGCCAAACTTGACCCCAGGATTAGAGGTGGTACCCTCCCCAGAGCCCAGTTCACAGGGACAATCCCCACCCTCATCCTGCTGGCCCCATCAGTGCTGACACTAGCCAGAATGCCCTTGACCTTCTTGCCACCTGGGCACATCTTCAGCCACTGTTGAGCAGTGCCTCAGGTCTTTTCCCACTGGGCCATTTCCAGCCCCTCTCACCCCAGCCTGCAGTGGTGCCGGGGGTTGAGGTGACCCAGGAGCAGTGACAGTTGACAGAGTTTTGCACTGCTGGAAGTGTCTGAAAGCAGGGAACAGGACTGAGAATGCTGTGCCAGCAGTCGGACTGATCCAAGGACAAACCCCTCATGACCATCTATCAAGTCTAGTTCTGCTTTCAAGAAACTAACGAATTAGCACATGTAATTCTCAGGAAGGCTTAAGAAAAGCAAGTTTTGAGGCTTGTGCGCTCAAGCATACTTGTTGGAATCTCCTGTGAGGGTTCAAAGCAGCTGTAGCAGCCATCTCCTGTGGTTGTCCAAACACAATTGCGCATACATTTGCATTTCAGATGCTGAACACTACAGTGCACCAGGAATGAGGCAAGGCTTGGTTTTGGTTTTTCATTTATCCTCAAGAAAATCCTGGGAGTAATTTTCATTAAAGACACCCTTGAAGGGAAGCCTAGACATCCCCTCTAGATGAGCAGGCTATCGTCTTATGGTGTTTTCTCAGTTAAGGTTATTTTCACTTGATACAGAGAATGACCCAGCTAGTCTTACAAAATTTGGCCTTCTCTCACACTTTAATAATAGTGAGTGTAATCATTATATTTTACAATACTGATTAACCTCATTTTGGAGGTTTATCCTTCCCTGAAATTGCAAAATTTTAAAAAATCTGTTTGCAACAAAAAAATCCCACTGGGTACAGCATTAAAATGCGAGACTTTCAGCCCAGCCTCTGGTCTCACTGAAGCCATCCAGAACAAAGGGCTTTGAAACACTTCATGCTAGTTATTTTTGATGGCTACCAGTCCATTGCAATTTCTTCTCCTCTTAATGGGATGCCTCCTATTTTGGGACCAAACAATCACTTTCTGCTCTACAGACTCAATGAATTATTAAAAAATTCAAATCAGGCATGACATTTCCAAATCTTTTAGCAGATAGTCAGTTAAAGACAATAAGACTGGTTTCCTCTGTGGTTTATTTATTCTCAGCTGAGCTCTCTGGTTCCTGTTATGTAAACTCTCCTCCTCTGAGTGCTGTCAGTGAAGATCTCCAATGCCAGCGATTAATGTGCATCAACAGCTCTCACAGGAGCTTCTTGCAGAAGGAGCAATTAAAGAATCTTTTCTCACCCAGACTGAGTGCAAGATCAAGTCAGGACAGAAAGAGTCAGCAACAAGGACAAGCATCCCCAGGCCACTTTGTGGTACCCTAGGCATGAGAAAGGCCCACTGGGGGATGCTGAGCAGTGGTGAGGGTGATGCATGACATCTCACTCAGCTTTGCAGGGACCCACAGGCAGTCTTTGCTTGCAGGCACAGAACAATCACCCACTGGTGGTAGGACAGACCTTTCTAGTTCGTCTCTCCAGCACAGACCAGGTGAAGACATGCAGACTGACCTTAATAAAAGGTTTGGAACAGGTGTTGCATGAGGAACACCTGAGGGATCTGGGGCTGTTTAGCCTGGAGAAAAGAACATGAAAGGGAGACCTTCTTGCACTCTACAACTGCTTGAAAGGTTGCAGAAAAAGGTTGCAGAAAGGATGAGGTCAGTCTGTTCTCCCTAGTGGCCAGTGATAGGACGAGGGGAAATGGCCTTAATCTGCACCAGGGGAGGTTCAGGTTGGGTGACAGGAGGAATTTCTTTCCTGAAAGGGTGTCAGGCATTGGAACAGCCTGCCTAGGGAGTGGGTTGAGTCCTTATCCTTGGAGGTCTTTAAGAGAAGGGTAGATGCTGCGTTGGGAGACGGTTTATTGGTGATGACAGGGATGGGAAAAGGTTGGACTTTATGATTTTGAAGGTCCCTTCCAGTTAGACATATTCTATGATTCATCTGCTCCTCAGCAATCCTTAAGCTCTAGCCCAGAGGTGTCTCTGAATTGCACTGCAAGTACTGAGGACCAACCTCATCACAGGTGCCTTTTCTGGAGCGATGATTCGTGGCAGTGTTTTGGGGAGAAGTTTGCACTTTTTATCATTGCCTGACTTCTAAGGGTTATTTTGTTAGTGGTTTGTCTGAGCACACACATCCAGCCATTCCCCCAACCAGCATTAAACAGCTCATTCTTCTCCACATTAAATCTAATTGCTACACATTGTCCCAGTTACAACTACATCTCATTTGGCGCTCTAGGATTGAAACATTAAATCACTTCTGTTTACCTGTCTCAGGAAACAGAATTTTCAAACCCACTGTCTTACACTAGAAAATAAAGGAAATTTGTTTATAATAATTGACTACATAAATATCAGCCTATTTTAGAATGGATGGTATGTGTGGGGCCACCACAGAATGCTCACGGTACGTCTCTCTCGTTAGTCGAGACAATAAGCATCCACAGGGGATGAGTGCTCAGCTGTCCAAGCCAGCGTGGAGCGCAGCCGCTGGGTTCACAGCACACAGCACAACACAGCTAGGATTTAGAGGCAGCCTAGTCCTACCCCTGCAGAGCTGCAGCTACCCCAGAGCCAAACCCAGCACCTCTGCCTGCAGATACTGTCTTTGAAAACATCCCTTCAGAAGTGCCCTCAGGAGTGGGTTAAGGCTTTCACCCAGTCTCGAGGCAGCCCCTCCTCACTGACCCACCAGTTCTTTCTACTCTTGGGGTTATATGGAGTAGCTGCAGATCCTTCAGGTGTTATAGTCTCACGCTATGCAAAGTGTTTCTGTTTGCTGAGTGTGAAACAGGAGTGGGAAACCTCTTGCCCAGGAAACGGTGAAACAGAGAATGCCCAGCATCTTCAACTGCTGCCTTACACAGTGAAATCACAGAATCGTAGAATTGTCAAGACTGGAAAGGATCATCAAGTCCAACCTTCAGCCCTACACCACCATAACCACTAAACCATCTCCTGAAGTGCCATGTTCAGCTGTTTAAATTTTAAAGACCTCCAAGGATGGTACCTCAACCCCCTCCCTGCGCAGCCTGTTCCAAGGCTTCCCCACTCTTCCTGGGAAGAAGTTTTTCCTAAGATTGAATCTGAACCTCCCCTAGCTGTACAGAACCTGGCTGTGTAGAGGCGTCTTTTGGGATGGCACAGCAAAGGGCAAGCATTGGTACAGGGTACCAGGGCTGCCTTGGCATGTCCTCACTCACTCTTAGTGTGCTCTGATCTGTGCTGCTGTGTCCCAAATAGACAGTGGCCTTTTACAGTGTCTCACCAATTGCCCCAGTGGATGCAGGCTCAGAGCACAGCCCTCATCCTCCTGTACTCAGAAATTTGCCACTTACCTGGTATGTCCTGCACTCCAAGAGCTTCTCCATAAACAGCAGTCAAAGCCCACATCAAGTGGGACACAGACATCACCTTCCTTCAGCAGAGTCTAGTCTCATACCAGGGTGGAGAAGCAACCGACGGTGGAGCAATCATGGGCAGCATCTTTACAGGGAAAGTCTGCTCCTGACCCTCCTCCACTAGCTCACACCTAGCAAGGAGACTTGTAGCTCTCCCAAAGCTCTGGAGTTTTTACACTTTTTCTCTCACAGCTCTGGATGCATTGTGGTGTTACACATGGACAACGTTTCCTTTGATTTCAGGTCACTCTCTGCTTTAATGCAACAGGTCCCCTCCAGTACCTGGGCATTTAGTGAAAAGGTGTGAGGTTTCTGGCTTACTGTCACACAGACCACGTCTCGCTTTCTGTGTGACTTACTCTAGCTGTGCTACAGTACCAGGTGATAGAGGTGCCTGCTCTCTGTTCCCAAAAAGCAATGGTTTTATCTTAAACCTCTCCCAGTGCCTGCACTCATGGTCTGCAGACAATCTGTGAGCCCTTTACCAAGGAATTGAAATGATTTGGCAGCGAGTGACCACACCACGTGATCCCTTTTATTGCCTGAGCACCTTTTCCATTCACCAGGATTGCACAGCACTGCAGTTGCAAGCACCCAGAGCTCTTACCTTCAGGCCCAACTCCAGCTCCTGGAGAGAGCGCTTTATTTCACTGGTGAGGATGTTCATGCGTTCACATTCCTGGAAGGCAACCACAATGTAAGGTGTCCTTTCCTCCACCTTTGCCATCAGCTCTGTGATGTTAAACTCATCTGCCAGTTTCTCTAACATCTCTTCCAGAAGAGCTTTCACCTGAGAGACAAAGGGAAAGGCAAGAGGGATGTCAGTCTCCTGGTCCCTGGGGGTGTGTGAAGAGTGTGGCCAGTAGGTCAGAGGAGGTTCTTCTCTCCTGCTCTGCCCTGGTGAGGCCACATCTGGAATATTGCATCCAGTTCTGGGCTCTCCAGTTTGAGGAGAGGCTACCACTGGTGAGAGTCCAGCATAGAGGCACTGAGATGCTCAGGGAGCTGGAGCATCTGCCTTACAGGGAGAGGCTGAGAGAACTAGTGCTGTTCAGCCTGGAGAGGAGGAGACTGAGGGGAGATCTCATAACTGCTTATATATAGCTAAAGGGCCAGTGTCAGGAGGGTGGGAACAGACTCTGGTGGTGCCCAGCAACAGGACAAGGGGTACTGGGCACATACTGGAGCACAGGAGGTTCAACTGAAACATGAGGAAGAACTTTTTCCCAGTGAAGGTAGAGAGCCCTGGCCCAGGCTGCCCAGAGAGGTTACGGAAACATTCCAGACCCCACTGGATGTGTTCTTGTGGGATCTGCTGTAGGAAAACCTCCTCTGGCGAGTGGGTTGGACTAGATGATCTCCAGAGGTCCCGAACAACCCCACCAGCCTGTGATTCTGTGGCCTCCTGAGCTCCCTCGCTGTCAGCTGCCTGAACGCAGGAGGAAAACTCCATCTGCCAGTTAGTGTCTCCAAAACAATCGGTGTCAGTAGCGCTGGGCTTTGCACTTCTCAGAGAGCTTGCCCCATCCTATTAAAATTCTAATGCTTACAAACATTAATGTCAGATGAGATGCTTTCAGAATGAGGGTTTAAAACTGTCATCATGACATGCAGCAGTCTCCTTTCTTCTTGGGCCTCAAGCCTGCGTTCTTCCTTCTCCTAAGGTCAGATCCAGCACATGAAAATGGATGGGGCTACAACCTCAGCTGAGCCTCGGGACAACTGAGTTTATGAGCTGTTTTTCTGTGGTATTGATAGAGAGAGGTGATTATATAAATTTAATTTTAGGCTGAATCTGGCGTTCTGAACTAATAGAGCTGTGAAAGAAAGGCATAATGGAACCAAATCATCTGCCGGTCACCATCAGAGGTTGAGGTGGAAGCAGCGCTTATGGCTCTAAATATTGAACAGGGAAAGCTCCAATGCAACAGGATGTTTCTGGTGTCTAAAAAGTAAATCAGACAGACAAAAGCCTTCCTGGTATAAATCCCCTAATCTTCATGGGATCTGCTGTCTTTCTCAGGTTTATGTGGACTGCTAAGCAGCCTGGTGTGGAAGTTTCCCACACTGCGCTTTGCTTCACTTCTGTACTGGAACAGGAGCAGCACTTCTGCTTCATGGGGATTTCTCAGGAGCACATAATGCAGTTACAAACCCACTATCCAAAGTGTGTGGGTGTTTGTGGCAGCTGCCAGCCAGTGGCAGAGGCAGCCCAGGGCAGTTTTATTGCTATGTCCAGCAACATTCTTATTTGGACTCTGTAGTGTGATCTCCTCTGCTCTTCTAAACTGCTCTTCCAAATTCTCCACCCTTACTTGAGACCAAAGAGGTGACAATGTGCCAGCTGCAATGAGCTGGGTGGCCAAGGCTAAAGTTGGGCTGGAAAAGCCCTGCAGTCCCACCTCAGGTGCAGGACAGAAACATCCCCTGCAAATCCCTTTGGCTCTGATTTTTTTCACAACAATTACAGCTCATTTTCTGAAATGTGGCCTCAGAAACCAGTGGCAGTAACTGGACTTGTCAGAGACTCAGGTAAATTACAGGCTCACGATTTCCCCACACATTCCTTAAATCAGTCTCAGCCAAAACAGGGGCTGGAAGTCCTCAAATGGAAGAGCCGAGACAACTCCTAACTCAGGACCAAGTGAAGGGGATACAGTCAGTGCCAGATCACCTCCAGAAGAAAATCAGTGGTGGGAGCAACCCCCAGGCACAACGCAGGGCAGTGGGGCCACACTCGGGCTACTTTCAGGCAGCTTTTCTCCTGAGATCACATAAGCTGTGACTTTATTCTGCGCTTTCCTGGCAGTCTCTTCCTTCCAAGGTAGTCATGCCCTGTGATACTGCTACTGGGTCACCCACTGGTAATTTTAACTCTCTGACCAAGGACCTTAAATGCACTTCACTAGCAGAGGGACTGGGAGGGGAGAGGAGGCACATTTGCTACTCTGAGCATCTCCTTTGACTTCACTACCTCCAGATTATTCCACTCTCTCCAAATTCCAGTATGAACTGAAAATTGAACATGCTGAGCACTCCTAAGAGCTCCATGGGCAAAGGCACTAACTTCCCCAGCTCCACACCGAGCCAGAGGAAGCATCTGCAACACCACAGAATTATATGAGTGTTCTAACGGCCATTCATTAATTTGCAAAGCTTGAAACACAGCTGGGACGTTAGGACCGTACAAATACAAAACCTGAACAAGCCTTGGCTGCTTTCAGATCCTGTTACAGATGCTTGGGCCAGATTTTAATGAGCTGTGGGTTTCAAGAGGAAGGGCTGAGATCAGCCTGGAACGCAGACACAGTAACGGAGTGCAGCTGGAAATAAGGAATTACAAGGCCCTGGGGAAGTTGGGAGCTGGTGGCAGCAGTAAAAGGTGGGCTGAGCTCGGGGTGACAGTGTAGCTGGCAGACGGCGTGCTCAGGGAGCCCATTGCTATGCCAGTCACAGCATGGTGCTCAGGGACTGGAGGCCACAGAAGGTTTATTTGCAGTGTCTTCATGGGATGATAATGAAGACACCGGAGTTCAGGGGGTAATTAAAAGCCACTGTCCTATTACTGACAACACTCCAGTTACATCCCACCATGGTGATGTCCTGCATAATTCAAGCTAGCGGTTTCAGAGCCTTGGTGTGCACCCAGCAGAGGCAGAACCTGGTATAACAAGCAGTGGTGAGGCAAATGTGAGTAGACAGGGCTATTTATGGACAGGACAGGGATCAGAATGCAACAGCTCCTTCCTCTACCACTCTCACCATTTCTTCCCTGGTCACCACTCCTCCTTCACCCATGCTAGCATCCCGGGGCTGCATCTCCAACACGATGTGGAAGAGCTTCTCTGAGGTCTGG
Source organism: Phoeniculus purpureus (assembly GCA_028565055.1). NCBI lineage: Eukaryota > Metazoa > Chordata > Aves > Bucerotiformes > Phoeniculidae > Phoeniculus > Phoeniculus purpureus. Next base: position 949,734 of record JAOXOE010000787.1, on the reverse strand, counting down.
GTAAGAAAGCCGATCTCAGCGTTGGGGTGGAGGCCGTAGAGATAAGGAGACTCCGGAGGCAAGGTGTCGTCTATGTACTGCACAGAGAAATTCAAGCTCAGGTTAGATACAGCCTTCAGGGCATGATGCCTGTGGAGGCCAGGGCTGATAAAACTCTGCTGGTAACTGAAACTCCCACAAGTGATGGCATAAAGGACTGCAGGGCTGTTTACAGAACTGCTTCTGCTCCTGCTGTGAGAATGTAGTAACTGCTGAAGTTTGGCTTGGCAACACGTCTCAGGCTTGGACCTTCTCTAGCAATTATCTGCTGTGCACTTCAGCATCAATATTCTCAAATCTCTTTTGGGAGTTCAGCTTCCAGTAGTTAAGTTTTATGAACAAAACCAGCCTCAGATGCTGATGTCTGCTGCCGCAGTTGTGTACAAAGAACAGATGAGATCAGTAAGTAGATCAACAAGACCCTTCAACACTTCTCATCGAAACGGATGATAAAAGGAGCTTGAAAGGGCCATTTCAGCAAACAGTATGTGGATGTAATTTTCCAGGAGCCCTGCTCAAGTCTCTAGAACCAATACAGTTGTTCTATTCATGCATGAACAGAATGAGCCTGTGATGAAGTAGCAAATTACCATCAGCCTTGGCTCATCCAAGGGAAAGCTGAAACATCTACAGAAGCACCGTAACAGGAAATAAAAGGAAGTGTGGGGAAACACTGCAGTGTTGTCGCTGTCTCCTAAGACAGTTACAGAAAACATTACATTTATGTGCAAATATAATGCCAGAAAACAGAGAGCTTACCTGATGGTATCCATTATAGTCCATGTTCCCTGGGAGGGGGAATCCTGGAGCAAGGAAGAGTTCTCCCTCCAGCATTTCTGGCTTGATAAATTCTTCCAAATAGGTTTTGCAGAGCCGCCTGTCCCAGTCATCCGTAATGTGGCCCCCATACATAATCTCACCAAAGAGGTAACGTAAATCATCATATGGGACCTGAAGAAGAGGGTTCAGGGAGGGGTTCAGGAAGCCTGAGCTCCACCAGCCCTGTTGCTGAGCTGCAAGCTATAGCACTGAGGGCTGCTCTGCACAAGGAATGCTTCCACCTCACTACCTCAGTTTTCTAAGCAAACAAACATGAGTTAACAGTTAAATCTTGCCCAAGGGAAACAGGATCACAGCATAGATTTGATGCAGTTTCCCACTGAAATGCAAACTTATTCTAAGCTCTGTTAAACCAAAGACCACTAGGTATGTTCAGAGAATGAGGACCACAGGCCCTATTTGCTATGGCCTGTAAGCTGCTGCAGATGTGAGTGGCACCAAAGTTTCCCATCTCTTCACAAGGGTGTACCAAACCATGAAGTTCTAAACCCAAAGATGCCAAGGAAACAGCATTTAAGGAGACTTCCTAGGAGTTTCTACACAAGCCAGTGCATGACTGGTGGTTAAGAGTCCCCAGAGAGGCCACCTTGGACTCACGCACCTTTGAGCTGGCCTCCAGGTAGTTATAGAGCACGTTCACTGAGATGGTGAGGTCTCCCGTGTTAAAGGGGTAGGAACGGTTCCAGCCTTGGGGGCCAAACTTCCGCCTTTCTGCCACCACAGCATGAAAGTAGCAGAGGGCAAAGAGGATGCTCTTGAACTCATTCTCCCGGCTGCACATCTCCAGGGTATCCTGCAACACAGGCAGAGAGGCAAGGCTGTGGAAGTCCACACTGACTTCAGGGTCAGCAGCAATCACAGCCTCAAAAGGACCCCAGACTGTGGATAGCGGGGAAGTCCAGTTGATTGGTTTCTACACAAAATTCTCATTCCCTTGTTCCTAATCCAGAGGCCTTAACTGCAAATTCATTGGCCCATTTCCCAAATTAGTGTTTTCTGAATTAATATCTGTCCGAAGGAGAAAAGGTTTAGATTGGAACTTAGAAAGAAATTCTTCAGTACGAGGTTGGCAAGACTCTGCAATAGGTTACCCAGAGAGGTTGTGGATGCCCCCACCATGGAGATGTTCAAGGTTAGGTTGGATGAGGCTTTGAGCCACCTGGTCTAGTCAAGAGGCATCCCTGGTCAAGGCAGGGAGGTTGGATTAGATGATCTCTGAGGTCCCTTCCAACCTGAGCCATTCTATGATTCTGTGATCTTCTTTTCCAACTCTGAGTAACTCTGCACAGGAAATCCTACTGGTCACCAAGGTGGGAAGGACATGTGCATCCACTCCAATGCCCTGCACATGCCCCGTGTCCCACAGCAGAGACAAAGAGAGGCACCACACAGGGCCAGCAGTGGTTACTGGCATTGCAGCTCAGTCAGGCTCCTGCTGAGGGAGGACTGTACCTGGAAGAACTAAAGTCCACGCTTGTGCTACACCTATTGTTTTGACTACAGACTCATGGTTCACACACACACACACGGATACACACACAACAAAAATATAAAGAGTCAGTCGGTTACAGGCTGAAGCAGCAAGGAAGCAGCAAGGTGGACAAGCATACCCCAGAACCTGGCACCAAAAGACTGGAAGGGGCATCAAGGGACTTCTCCCCCTCCTCTCTGACCTACCTCCGTGGGTAAGAACTCTGCCTTTTCCCTGCACCCGGACTGCTCCTACGTTCATTTACCTACTTGTATCCTTTAACCTCTTCATAACTGTAGAGCTTTTATGTCCAGTGTCTATTCTGTATCCCTTATGGACACACGCTGTTTCTGCAAACTAATCCTACCCTCAACAACCCAAAGAATCTGTAATGTTGCTTGTGAACAATAAATAATACCGTTTTATAATCCAGTTTGGATTTTATCCTCATCGTTAATTGACATTTGTATTAAGGTCTAAACTCAGCCACCCCCAGCCCCTCCATCTGCAAGGGGTTTAGCCTTAAGGAAATGTACACACCGCTTTTCACACAACTGCCCTGAGCACAAAAGGTTTCCTCCTGCCCAAAGCCAGCCCAGCCCAGCCATGGCTGCAGCAGCGTATTTGCTTCCAGCAACACCTTGTGCAGCTCAACAAAGCAGAGATGCAATAAATGCTAAAAATCAGAGCTCTGGAGATCTAACACCTGCAAAACCCAATCTACTGCAGCCCTTTAAAGGCAGCAACAAGGGCTCCCTTTCACAGCTTCCCGGTGATGCTGCAGGTCTGAATGTACATGAGCAAACAGGCAGAACTGTGATGCCAGAGGTGGAAAGGTGGAAGCCTGAGTCATTTCATCAATGAAAGTGAACAAAGGAAAAGAGACTTCATGGGATTCTCAGTGGTGATGAGAGTGAAGTCTTGGAGGGGAGCACCAAGGGGAAGCCTGGGCAGCCTGTTCCCATCAGTGTGAGTTGTTACAGGAGAGAAGGGATGAAGGGATGAAGCTGTATGCATGGCATGGGGCTTAATCTCAGTCATCATGGGTAAAGGTGAAAACCCTTTTGGTGGCTGAAGGCAGGTGGAGGTTTGTCCTTGCTCTGTGTTGGCAGAGCAGTGTGTCTAGGCAGCAGATCTGCCCCATGGCAGGAACCTGATGGGATCTCTCACTGCCAACAGTACAGATCTCCACACACCTGGGAGATGAATGTGTAGGGAAGGGCTTGCCTGCTGCTTTACCCAGGTATCTGCAAACCCTCTCTGGGAACAGCATAACCAGGGTGAAGGGGCTCTGATCTGCACAGTTGAGCAAGAACTAGATAGCTACATCAGACCCTCCACCCTTCCTCCCCAAGAACATCCCCTTTAACTCACACTGCTGTGTGACAAGGACTACAGAAGGGGAATGTTCATTTTTCTTCCATTATTTCTCTTAAAAAATGCAGTGTTAGATCTCTAATCAGCTGGGGAGCAGAGCAGAGCTCAGAGACTGTGACCAACTGCATGAGATGATGGAGAACACCCCAAACTCAATCTTCCCCTGGATTAGACAGCACTTCATCAGCAGCCTGATAAACAACTGGCCCAAATATGTACAGAGCATCTTTCCCACTTCGGAAAACACCCCTGGATTTGAAGAGGAGCTTGTGTAGATGAGCAGGGACTAGGAACTCAGCTCAGTCTCATTGGGCCTCTCCATTTTGTTGTGCAGTTTCCTTCAGCTACAAAGCAGAACAATACTCCCTGCACAGAACAAAGGGCTTTGTGCCTGTCAGCTGAAAGCTAAATTTGAACATCCATTCAGTACAAAGCAAGGAAATGAGGTGTAAAGGGGTCCCACCCACTCACTCCAGGATTTCTGGTGAGAGACAAATACTCCAGCAGTTTAGCAAATGCTAATTATTACCAGCTTGAAATAAGCAGAGGTAGGATGAAAATGTTACCTGGGGTGAAGGTTCTCCCCTCCTTTGCTCTTCAGGATGTTTTGTGGCGTTCAGGATGATGAATGACAGTAGATAAAAATAGAATAATTTTCCCTGACTACTCACATCAAACCCTGTGTGGTGCTTCCCCGCCTCACCTGCTCAGCGGGGTTAGCTCCTGTGCTTGAGATTCCCTCTACACCAATGTCCTGTTGTGGGCTGCCTCCACTTCTCTGCCCCATAGACCAGTGCCCCGGGTCTCCAACAGTCTGGGATTGCCCCTGCCTGGTCCCAAATGAGTTGTATGGAGGAAACAGGAAGCAGTCCTGCAAGGTTTCCTTTATGTGTTCCCAGCACAGACACTGGCAGAATAGAGAGGCCGCAGTAACTCCATCACCAGGAATCTGAATGGGCAGTTCAATGGTGAAAGGACCTTCAGACCCTACTGGCTGCTCTCAGTTTAACGGCCAGGCTCTTGCTGTGAGACCTCAGCATGCTGAGGTGACAGTGGCATGTAGCTGAAGTTAATGAATGTTCAAGGCAGAGGAAGCAGCAGTCTGCCTCTCTAGAAAGCGTTGTCACCGTGAACAGGGGCAGTTCCTTAGCCTTTAGTGCCACGTGGAAAGCAGGGTCAGCAGCAGCACAGCCACCTCAGGCAGTGAGAGACATCAGGTTCCAGCCCAACTCAAATCCTGGACTGCTCCCTGGGGAGCCACTGGCACTGAAGCTGGGCTCTGCTGCTCTGGGCAGCCACAACATGGGCTTGTCTACTCACTGCGTTACGGCAGTCTGGGGTTGACCCATGCCCTGTGGCACAAAGAAAAGCATCTATCCCATCATTACCACATGTTCGTGTCCCCTGCACAAGGGGTTCAGCTACAGTTTCAGCAGCAAAGAGCAGGGATGGTGCCTGCTGTAAAAGGACCGTGTGGATGTGGTCACAATGCAATAGAATGAGCAACCTGACACTGGCTGTTCTCCCTGTGGTCCAGCAGCTCTCAAGATGGCTTACATTACCCTTGTCTGACAAAGCAAGGCCTCCCCACAGAGGGTTTCAGCTCAGATTTGTGACACTTGTGATGGCAGTAAGACCTTGAGCTGAATGGTCTTTGGACAAACACCATCAAGACCCATCACTGCTCTGAGGAGTGATGTGGGATGTGACCATACCAGAGTTCTACACCTCAAACCTGCTGGCCCTCCGTGTCTTTGGGTGTCAGATGTCACATGTCACTAACCAGCCCAAAAACAGAGCGACAGCGACACAGAAATGAAGCTGGAACAAGCCAAAAGTCCCCCAAATGCTGCATTCAGAAGTTTGACTCGGTAACAGAACAGCCTTTCTAAGGATCATACACTGGTGAGAAAATTATTCAACTGGACAGAAGCCTATGAATCCAGTCTCCTCCTACAAGAAAAAGGCTGTTCAGGATCACCTGTCTTCTCTTGGGCAAATCACTGATAGGAAATACTTGAGGCTTCCTTGTGTTCTATCACCTGTTCCTTGTGACAAGAGACCAATCCCCACCTCTCTCCAATCTCTTTTCAGGTAGTTGCAGACAGCAATAAGGTCTTCCCTCAGCATCCTTTTCTCCAGACTAACAAGCACCCGTCTTCTCTTGGGCAAATTTGTGCTAGGAAGGGCATCAGTGCCCAGCTCCTGGAGAAGTGAGGAGGGGTTGCTGGATCTAGACTACACAAGTCACAGAATCATTCAGGTTGGGAAAGGCATTCAAGATTATCAAGTCCAACCATTAACCCAACTGTCCCAACTCACCACTAAACTCTGTCCCTGAGCTCCAGATCTCCACGACTGGGAAACATGGCCAGGGATGGCAATTCAACCCCCTACCTGGGCAGCCTGTTCCAAGGTCTGAAGGCCTTTTCCAGGAAGAAGCTTTTCCTCATGGCCAACCTAAACGCTCCCTGGGGCAGCTTGAGGCCATTTCCTCGTGTTCTATCACCTGTTCCTTGTGAGAAGAGACCAATCCCCACCTCTCTCCAATCTCCTTTCAGGTAGTTGCAGACAGCATTAAGGTCTCCCCTCAGTCTCCTTTTCTCCCGACTAACCAGCTCTAGCTACCTCAGCTGCTCCTCGCAAAGTTTGTTCTCCAGACCCTTCTCCAACCTTGCTGCCCTTCTCTGAACCCACTCCAACCCCTCAATGTCCTTCTTGTACTGAGGTGCCTAAAACTGACCCTAGTACTTGAGGTGTGGCCTCACCAGTGCCCAGTACAGGGGGACAATAACTGCATGATGCAAAAGGACTCTCAGGTCTGCTGCCTGGGAACAGCAGTGCCCATCCTCACCACTTCATGCAGTGCTCCAGTAGCTCCCAGCTGACCTGTCAGACAGCTGCTGGTGTGAGCCCCATGGAGCTCCTACCTGGGTGAAGTTGTCAAGGGCTTTGTGCAAGTTTGCGTGCATTCCAGTCGGGGCTTCATTGGTGACTTTGATGGAGTTCTCCAGGATGCCCTGGGGAATGATGTGGCTGTCAGAGGAAGGTGCTGGCTCTGCACTGATGAAGACTCGGAAATCCTGGTGGCTGCCCTCACTGTGCTGCTCCAGCTTCTTCTCCAGAGTACTCAGCCACTTGGCCACCAGGTGGATGTTCTGCAAGGGACAAAGGAGACAGGGTTTCACTAGATCCCCTATTTACATACAAGCTGAGCAGACACCAAACCCACCAACTAAGGAGTGGCATCCACTGGAGCTATACTTGTTCCAGTGGTACCTCACTGTGATTCACAGACCCAGATATCCAGTTATACCAAGGGCACTTTAACATTCCAGTTAATCAATGGAAATCACCAGCAATGAAGAAAACCCCTGCTGGGTTGGCTGGGTTCTCGGTGATGATGCCCTTTCTTGTCAGTCAGATTTGGCTGACAAAGTACAGACATCTCCCCAGCTCTACCAAGCTCAACTGAAAATGTTTGTTCATTTTTAACAGAATAAACCTCAACACCAGTTACTGAGAAAGAAAGTTGAGCAGGTGGTTCTACAAAGGCCTTTAACATAAGATATTTATTTATTCATGCAACTAATCAGACATATCTGTCAGGAAATTAAGCGACATTATGCAGAGATGGGGAAATGGATGAAGAGAAGGCTCATTTTTTTACCAAGAGCTCTATAGAGTGTTGGAGCTTCCCGGCAAGAACACAGCTTTTATTTTCTTTTTAATGTTAGGAATGGGGCAGGTGCCACTGTGAGCTCCAGCTACCCTCATTTCACAGACCAATGTGTGACCCAGGCTGCCTATGCTAACAGGCACTCCAGAGGGTGATTTATCCCATCCCACGGCAGGACAAGGAACTGGCTAAACTTAAATTAAAAGCAGCCGCCAAAAAGATAAACTGCCTGGAGGTGGCAAGGAAATTACATGAAGGGAGCACATGAGGGGTTTAGAATAAATATACATCACCTATAAAAAGGAGCAGAAAGCAGCTCTCGTGGCTAAATAGCAGAGTAATGGAGACTATTAGGAGTAGAATTACATTCTTCAGAAAGGGGAAATTGTGTCCAAATGAGCAGAACAGAAAACAGCACAAAAGCCAGTCCTGGTAAGGCCCAAAAATATCTCGAGAAGCGATATTCCAAAAGCCATAAAAACTAGTCATAAAGGCTTTTCTAGAAACCTACCAGAGAGCCTGTACAACTAACAGATTACCAGGGAGCACCCAGGAAAGGCAAAACCACCACACAACAGCTCATGTGTGCAGGGATGTTGGCTGCAGCATCTGAGGAGGGTCTCACTGTTATGTGGAGGTGCTGCTCAACCACCGAGGCTGGAGGCACCTCTGGACATCATCCATCCAATCCTCCAGCTCAAAGCAGGTTCAGATAGAGCAGGTTGCTAAGTGCATCTCATTGGGGTTTTGGGTATCTTTGAGGCTGAAGCCTCCAACTACCTGTCTGGGCCAGTGCAACCACCTTCACAGTAAAAAAGAAAGTAACAGTAGTATTAATTAAAAAAGAAAACAAAATACTGATGTTTAAGGAAAACCTGAACTTCAGTGTGCCCACTGCCTCTTAGTCTTTCACTGGGCACTGCTATGAAGAGTCTGGCCCCATCCTGTGCACTGCCCTGCCATTAGGATTTAAACACTCTGAGCCATCACTTTCTGAGATGAAATAGTCCCAGCTCTCTTCTCTTCTCATTACACAGATGCTCCAATCCCTTAATAAGCAGAAAGACTCTTAAACTGAAGGAGCAGATGAATACGTTTGGGGTTTTTTTAATTGATAAACTAATACTAACAATTTACTGGGACCAGATGGTATGCACCCTAAAGAAATTCAGATATGGAAGTGCTGCACTTACTGGTCTGCACTGGGTAAACTGGCACGGGCTGAAGCAAACCCTGAATTAACACACAGTATGAGTTATAAAAAACCAGGAACCTAACCTTTCCAGCCCATTATAAACAGCTAAGAGGGAGATATCCAAATCTGGGCTGGCCACCAGAAACTCCTTCTGCAGCTCTAGGAAGGGAGCTCCAGCAGGCAGCTCCCTACAGCGGCTTCAAGCACTGCCCTGGATGGTTGAGGAGCTGCCTCAGGGGTGCTACTGTATCCCCATCCCTGGATTTTTAGCAGCAGCAGCAGCTATTCACCTTCCAGTTAGCAACAGATGGCAGATAAGAGGGAAGGTGCCACAGGCTACCAATCAGCTAAAGCACAGGAAACAGTGGGAGGGAAGCTCTTGACGGAGTTAATGCTGCTCACCATATTCAACAACTACCTGAAAGAACAACTGATCAGCTCACAGCATTAGTCATAAGACAAAGTAATTTTGAGTGCTGAAAATAAAAGCTGGTGGTGAAGAACTGCAGAAGTTTATCACCACTCCCAGTGACTGGCAATGATGTGGCAGGAGAAATTCTGTCTTGATAGAGGCAAAGTGACGCACACAGAGCAGAGCCCCGCCACAGAGGTAAATAATGACAGGCTCAGAATTAGCTATTACTGCTCAGGGAAGAGATCTCCAACTCCTACACTTATTGCCCGCAAATAACAACTGGGTGCTGAGCACTGTGAAAGCAATCAAACATCAGCAACAGAGCAGAGCACAGAAGTGCGATGTGAACGTACCACTCCATAAATCCATCACGGGCCCCTTCTCCCTTCTCCATCCCCAAAAGGACGCAAAGTCCACACAAAGAGATGTTAAATATCTCAACGTGAACTTGTCAGTTTGGAGGCAGAGGAGATTGGGGTGGAGGGGGTAAGTGAAGAACAAAACCCGAGGGATGAACAGGGCTGACTGCAAGTTTAAAAAGAAGGGGAAGGACATTCTCAAAAAGCACACAACCAAACTGGAAATTCATCACCTGTGGCTTCTGTGGAAGTTGGGAGATCATAGAATGAAGCTGAGCTCAGATCACTGGGCACTTGCAGTGTTGACAGACCCTTTCCCTGAGAGGCTGCAGGTGTTTTCTCCCAGGCAGGGAACTGGGCTGGCAGCACTTTGCTCTGTCCCAGACACACAGGGACCACAAGGGAGCTGCCCTGTGAGAACATGGAAACCCTCTTCTGGTCTTTCTGTTGGAGGCTTCAGGTCAGGTACCTCTGCAGAGCCACTTCTGGAGTGGTCCCAGCCAGGATGAAAGGCAAAGCTGAGATCCTTTACGCATGGACTGGGACAGTGGCAGCTGCTCTCACAGACTCTTGGCAGTACTTGTAGATGCTGGAGGGATGGGTCAGCTCAGAGGCGGACCAAGAGGCAAGAAAGACCAGATGGTGACAGACCACTTTAGAGGAGCTGGAATACCTCCAGAGAGCAGAGACTGGAAACTCTGGGCACACCCACCAACAGTGCCCTTTGCACACCAGTTCCTGGCAGTGCTGGGTCAGTCGTTGGACTAGGTGATCTTAAAGGTCTCTCCCAAGCAAACTGCTTCTGTAGTTCTGTGATCACTGACTGTCCTTGCACACTGCCACATCCCAGGTGCAGAAATCAGTGTCTCCTCTCTCTTTCGCAGAAGGATCCTGCTAAGGATCAACACATTTACCTTTGGTATCTCTGCTATAGTTTCTATCCCCTATCCAGACACAGTTATCATGGTGATTCCTAATAGTGACAGCAATGTCCGCAGATCTGAGCTGTGGTTCTGCAAGCATCACTACACATAGCTGGACTAGCAGACACATTTGCCTCCTTCAGAGAGAAACTCAAGGCTCCCAAAACCAGAGCTCTAGTCTGTTCTCAGTTGCATGAGCACAGCTTCAGGACAAGCTGCCTCCACAAAGTCCTTCATGAAGCCTCTGGATCTGCACCGGTTTTCAAGGGTACTGGAACTGGGTTTGTCTGAGCACTGAGGCAGACTCCTCTCCCTGGCTCCAGGAGTATCGGAACACAACACAGCAAGTGTGCAACTGAGGATTCAAGAGTAATGCATTTTAAAAATGAATCTTGAACTATTTCTATTTCCACACCCTCTTTTTTGGGGGCTGAATACAAAGTGCACCATGAGCTCCTGGGCTTCTGCCTCCTTCCCCAGACCTCAGTAAAAATCACATTCTGTGCTGCTTGGTAACTTCAATCTTGCTTTCTTCTGCACAAGATTTGATGGGGCTGTCTTGAGGTCAGAAGTCAAATAAATTAAAAGACAACCCCTGCCAGGGGCTGAGCCTCCATCTGTGAGATGGCAGCTGCTTCCAAAACGTGTTGTTCGGGGGCACCTTACACTCTCCAGTCTGGCTTGCAGGCTGGGAACAACATTTCTTATTTAGAACTCTATACATTGTCTCCTTCCCCGAACAGATTTAGGGTTGTGCTCATGCTACAGGGGTGAAGACGATTTTGTAGTGTGGGGAGAAACAAGGAAAAGCCTGAGCAGAGGAACCCCAATCGTGAGCAGAGCAGCAGACAAACTGCAGCTACCTCTGACTGCTGGAGCACCTGCACCTGCCCGATTATTTAAGATTTCAAGAGATAGGGTAATCCTCAGGCTCCAGGCAACCAACTCACCCTAAACACTGAAGTCCAATATTAAAGCAGGAGTGGACCAAAACCTGTGACCTAAGTGTCTCAAACAGCCACAGAAATCTAGAAATACAGGGAAAGAGCTCAGCAAAATAGCAGAAGAAAAACTGTGCCTTAAGTATCAGTTCAATCACAGACCATGTATATGACCTTAAGTATTTTCTTCTGTAACTGGTGCTTTCTTCCTACCTGTGCTTTTTCAGCTAGATGTCTGAAAAAGAAATGTTTTCGCTTGTGTTGACCTGACACCAGTGATCACCATTTGTCAGTCCTGCTGTTCCCAGCCAGTGCCAGGAATACTTCTAACCTAATGATAATGGAGTGCATTTCTACAGTTCTATCCTTTCGGGATAGAAGGGATGGAAAAGAGGAAGATACACAGCACAACATGGGCAGGTACTCACAAATTAATGACTTGATTAAGTCTGTGAAAAACAGAGGAGCTGTGGAGGGGGTTCACAGGTTTAAAGCGAGTTTTGCAAATTAATTCTCAGCAGTCAGATGACACAACTTGGCAAAACATGACTAATGAACAACTTACGTGGCCATAACAATGGAATGATAAGTCAATTATCAATAGCAACACATTGCAGATGATGCTGCAACAACACCAGTCACTGAGGAGCCACACGCTGATTGATGAACCACCTCCTCTTGCTTGTTTTGAGATCTGCTTCCCACTCATTTGATGGGCTACCTCTATTCAGGAGAAAGGGTGTAAACCAGCCTGTCCACCTTCCTTTGGCTTAGGGCTCCATACATGCTCAGGACTAGCTCCCTAAGCTGCACTGTCCACTTTACTCTTCACCAGTTCAGTGAAGAGTTTGTTCACAGCTCCAGTGCAGGTCTGTGCTGAGGCAGAAACAGGCAACTATCTCAAATTCATTACCTTGCCTTATGAATGGAAGGCCAGGGCTAAACTCTGCTAAAAACTAAATCGCTGTAAAGAAAGCAAAACACCTCCTCGCACACACTGATGGTTCCCACCGTACAATCACTTTCCACTTGGCTGTATGGAGTGCAAAGGGGCTGGGAACAGGTACTGGAGGAGCTGTGCAGGAATGGTCTGGGTGCAGAAACGTGAGCAGCAGAGGCTTTTCTTTGGGAAGTCACTTCCAAGCACCTCCATATGCTTGTACTTCACAAGGCTGATCATCTATCACAGAACACAAGTGTTGCTACGGCAGCATCAGAAACAGCACCCCATACACACAGATAAACCTGCATTCACCCCGATCCACTCCCCCGGCTGACAGCAATATGAGACCCTTCACGTTTCTGGAAGTGGCTGTCTACTTCCCAACTCATCACAAATCACCTCCCGGAGCAACAAGAATTTGTTGCTTTTATCAAGTCTCATTCTTGTGAGAGATGCAGCCCCTGCTTTCACAGGAACCCTGAAAGCTGGGCTTGACAACCCAGAGACATCCCAGCAGCATCACACTCTGCATCATGTTGGAGCGCACAAAAGGACAGGGATGAGGCTCTTCCCTTGGCCATGCTCACTGTCAGTAGTGGTGTGAAGGTTCATCACATGAGAAGATGCCACATGTAGTAGTGAGGAGCAGCTTCAGCCTTCCACAGGCCCCCTCTGACCACGTGTGTTCCACTACAGGACCAAGGGACTAAATTGGATAAGGACAATCCTTCCACCAACACCTACTCACACGTCTACAAGAACAAGTTGTTCTGAGAAACCAGTTAGCTCTTGCTTGATATGGAGGGAGTCAAGGAAAGGAGCTAGAAGACCTGCATGGTTAAACAGGGAGCTGCTGGGCAAACTCAAGAGGAAGAAGAAAGTCATGGAAGGAGGGAATGGCCACTTGGGATTATTAGTCAGGGGATGTAGGGATGCAACTAGGAAAGCCAAATAAATGCAAATGGATCCATGTGCATTTATACAGAATGTGACATCATTTAAGTTTTAGGAAGGCATTTCAGTTTGTCCTCATGTCTTCTTCAACCAATGCAGTGCTTCATTCTTTGCTTGAACCCCACAGTCCAGCACTGAGATCCAAAATGCAGCCATTAGTGTTATGGGAAACTACTGGGATTTGCCAGTAGTTGAGCAATAAACTGGCAGCAACTACTGCCAGCAGTGAGCATCAACTACAGAAAATGCGTACTGATACAGACTCCATCAACTTCTAAGGATTTTGGAGCTTAGTTAATTTCATTTCATAAGATACAAGGATGGTGACCATTTAGGTTGCAAAACACCTTCAAGATCAAGTCCAACCATCTACCCATCTCTGCCAAGCCAAACACTACACCATGTCTCTAAGCTCCCCGAGAAGAGCTGAAATGCACAGCAGAGGACAAAGGCTGGGTAATCTCAAGAAAGGGAGAAAGAGAAATTTTCTCTTCAAGAGGACCGATTACATTTATGTTTTAACCCAAAATGTGTCCTGAGCCAGAGGTTTCTAGGGCAGCTGTCCAACAAAAGAGCCACTGCAGCAGTTACAAAAATATTGAAAGCCCCACAGAAAGTCAATTCCCCTCAGATAATTTTTGGATAACCTGCTGCTTTGAAAGTGGATTTACAATTGGAAAAAACAGGGAATGGCTGTCGTGCCACGAGGCTGGCAGGAAGGAAGATAGCTGTACTGTTCTGCATCAGAGTAGTGCAAAAGTCACGAAGAAGAACTGGAGACAGAGTGGGTCTTTCATTTTATATATCTAGCTATGAATTAAAAGATGCTGTGCCTGGAAGGAAAATCAGTCCCTCTTTACTGAAGCAGAGGCTGAGTGCCAAAGGCTTATGTGTTACTTGAATTGACGACAGATGACTTCTGCTTGTAGCTAGGACTTGCTGTGAAGGGCACTGGAAAAGGCTCCATTGTATTTATGATTCAATAAGAAGGGCCCTACCAATGTCTGAATCTCGTACAGTTTTGCTCTAGGAAATTCAGTTTTGTACATGAGCCCAACTCAGTGAAGCAGTAACCTATGAAAATGGAAAGATGCTCAAGAATTAAATTAACTCCATCACAATGACAGGGAAGTGACATTTTGGCTAATGGATGAGGACTACAATTAAATTGGGAATATTTTACATCTGAACATTTCCCTGCACCAGTTAATCTAACAGAGCATCTGTAAATATGTGAACAAATTTCACTGTTACTAGGCTGACAAAGTTCATTTGCTGGTTGTGGTGGTCAATGTCTTAGCCCAGGATAGTCCTCATCTGGGTGTTGAATATCTCCAGAGATTGCACCAACAATCTGGGCAACTTCTTCCACTGTTTGACCATCTGAACAGTTTAAAAAAAAAATAAATTACGTATATTCCAGAGGAATTTCCTGCATTTCAAGCTGTCCCCATTGCTCTTGATCAGGTTGTCTGTAGCAGAAACCTACCACATCTTCAGCCACACTGATCTGCCAGCTAATCCTGACCCATGAACTCAACTGGCTCCTCACCCATCCCAGGGGAAAACCTAGGCACTCATCCTGCTCCTCATGCATGGCAGCACTCAGCTACCCAAGTTATCTAACACATCCCTGGGCTCCCAAGGAGACTCCAGTCCTACAGCCATACACAGATCTGTAATTTGTCCTGTTTGCGCCCCATGCTGTGTGTGAGGTGCTGAAGCTGCCCTCAGAGCAGCTGCATGGGACCCCTAACAAGACAAACAAGAAAGCCTGAGAAGACAAGTTCTCCACACAGACACCCTAATCTGGAGATTTCTTCCCCCAAGACTTTGCCTGAAAAAACATTTACAGACTAGGTTGGTTATCTCTGCTTCCTACAGTGTGCCTAGAGAGAATAGATCAGCCAGCAGAAACCCTTCCCACTAGGACTGGAGGTGAGGTTAATCATTCTTTCAGTGAAGCTAAACGCAGGAACAGCTATATGCAGGAACTCAGTCTACAAGATCATACAAATTTGGTTTATTTTGTTCTCACCTCACTTCAAGTTTACCAGCTCTCCCATGAATTCCCACACTGATACTCCCTGTTTTCATCCCCTTACAGCAGCAGCCACTACAATGTGAAGTGCCTGCAAAATCAGGACAGCAGGAAAGACAGGGCCATGGACATAACATCCATGTAAACATTTCACCCATTACTTTATTAAACATCCTTTTGAGAACAGTTAGGGCTTTGCCACCAGACCTCTGGGGAGGCTTCGCTGGACTCCACTGCTCAGATAATCAAAGAACTTTCCACTTCCAGCTCAGACCCATTGTTTTCAATGCAGGAATGACTCCATGCAAAGCCCTTAACACAAAACATTCTCATTTAAGCCAAAGTCGTGTCTACAGTCAGACACTCCTCACAACTGCTCCTCATGACTTCTGCAGCTTCCCTAACACATTTCTGTGCGGCTACATCTGTGCAGCTCTACCACAGTCCACAGCAACCAGAGGTGCTGTATTTTATCTAAAACTTGAGTTATCTTCACAGTGCAAAGTATCATAGAATCATAGAATCATTCAGGTTGGAAAAGACCCCCAGGATCATTGAGTTCAACCATCAACCCTTCTCTACAAGTTCACTCTTAAATCATATCCCCCAACACTACATCTAAGCAACTTTTAAACACATCCAGGAATGGTGGCTCCATCACCACCCTGGGCAGCCCATTCCAGTGCCTGACCACTGTTTCCGTGAAAATTTTTTCCTGATGTCTAACCTAAACCTACCCTGTTGAAGCTTAAAGCTGGGATGCATCACGTCAGTACGATGTAGTTGAGGTCTGCACATCTCATGCTTCTGTCAGGGGCTCACACTGCTGCAGCAGCTGGGCAGCCATCACAGATTTATAAGACACCCAAGAGAGGCTTCAAATAAAGGGTCAATCTGACTGCAAAATCTCCTCCTACTTGGCTGGGGGTTGGACCCGATGATCTCTTTGGGTCCCTTCCAACCACTAACATCCTTTGATCCTACTGTACCTTTTGTGCAGTGCCCAGGACCTCCAGGCCCTTCAAGTGTTAGAGACAGAAACACACAGAATTGCCTGGGCTGGAAATGACTTTCAACACCATCAACTCCAACCATCAACCCAACACTAACAAGTCCTCCCCTTAACCTAAGCACTATATCTACATAACTCTTAAATACCTTCAGGGATGGGGACTTCACCACTGCCCTGGGCAACATATTCCAAAGTCTGATAACCTGCTCAGGAAAGATATCTGTCCTGTTATCCAATCTGACTCTGCCTTGGTGCAACTGGAGGCCATTTCCTCTTCTCACTTGTCACTTGGTTGAACAGACCAACCCTCACCTCTCTACAACCTCTTGTCAGGTAGCTGTAGAGAGCAGTCAGGTCTCCCCTCAGCCTCCTTTTCTCCAGGCTAAACAACTTGAGCACTTTCAGCTGCTCCTAAGCCCTGTGCTCCAGGGGGGACGCTGGTGCTGTGCTCAGCATCCGATGAATGGGCAGGACAGGGGCTGCTTTTCATTCCCTGCCAGAGCTGGTTGTTCCCTTCCACGTAAGGTACCACAAGCCCTATGAAATGAGCTACATCAGCCAAACACACAAACGGAATTCCCTCTCACACCTCGAAAACACAGAAGGAAATTTGTTTGCTGAAGGAAAGGCAATATATAGTACCTGAAACTCATGAAGAGGAAATCTTTCCTCTGATGCA
This sequence comes from Phoeniculus purpureus, assembly GCA_028565055.1. Lineage (NCBI taxonomy): Eukaryota > Metazoa > Chordata > Aves > Bucerotiformes > Phoeniculidae > Phoeniculus > Phoeniculus purpureus. The sequence continues at coordinate 932,866 of JAOXOE010000787.1, read as the reverse complement.
GTGACTCACAAAGTATCCCACAGCTTGTGCACTGACAGAACCTTGCACTTCTCCCAATCCTACCGATACGAACTCAAAAAATATTTCAAGTTCTTCTTCTTGAAAAGAGAGAAAAATTGGGGATGGTGGTTGGGGGGAAGATGAGCTACTAATCACAGAATCATGTAACCAAAGAATCATCTAGGCTGGAAAAGACCTTTAAGATCATTGAGTCCAACCATTAATCTGTGCATTTGTTTCCTTGTGCAGTTTTTCTGGTGGTTCCTGTGGATTTGCAGAGTGCCAGTGCAGTGGCATTGCATATCTGACAAAACCTGCTTTGATGGCAACTTCAGGCTCTTCTCTTTGTCCTGATTTCTTCCTCACAGAAATGAAGACCATTTGAACTGTGCTAAAAGCCCTTGGAGCGTGACCTAACTGGAGATCAAACCTTGTCAGGCCACAGCCTGCTGGGGAACAGCAGCAAGCTGTGGCCCATGTAGGGCACAATAAAGCTGTCCCAGAAGTTTCGGGCTCATCTCTTCTTAGGGAGAAGATGTCCCTTTGTCAGTGACCTACATGCCAAGGCCTGGCTTCTCTAACTTCCTTCCTTTTTCTTTTCCTCAAGGCATTCAGTAACAGTCAAACACTCTGCACTGAGATTTGCAGCACAAAAAACCCTCCAGACTTGCTGTTTCCTCCTCCAAAACACCTTGCTGCTAAGAAGTGGAATTTAATGAGGGCAAAAAATAAGATTATTAAGAATAAACAATAAAAAAGCATCAAAACACATGAAATACTGAGCGGCACAGAAGAGAAAAACTGGTTGGGTAGATGTGGTTCCAGAGCTGTTTGTGCACCTGACTCCCATGCCAGGGATTTAAACACTTTAAACACTTTCAGGAGGGGGGTGAGTTAATAGCCACCCACATTCCTCAGGTTCCCTTACAAACTCAGCCCTCCTAGCCCATTAGTCCAGACATTGCCGCTCCTACCCAGTGTGAAAACAGACCTAAACTGCTTTTGCAGCTTCTGCTGTCTGTGTTACCTACATACAGGCAGCTTTAGAACCCCTATGGCCAGTTCTCTCAACATGCTGCTGAGGGTCACTAAAAGAACAACCCTCGATCTGACCAGCTGTGTCAGCTGCATTACAGCTGTCACCAAGCATCTGTACAGCCTTTTCCTTAAATCTTTCACTACAGACTATGGACAACCTAGTTACAAAAAGGACTGACCTAAGAGGCAGGTCCAAATCCCTCCCAGCAACAAAAAGGATCTTGAGAAAAACACAACTTTGTGATAGTTAAAAAAATCTAAATCTGTGTGATTTCAAGGTCTTTCAAGGTCACAGATTCATAGACTGGCCTCAGCTGGAAGGGACCTCTAAAGGTCATCTAGTTCAACCCCCCTGCAGGGAGCTGGGATATCCTCAACTAGATCAGGTTGCCTAGAGCCATCTCCAGCCTCACCGTGAATGTCTCCAGGGATGGGGCCTCAACAACACACCTGGGCAACCTGTTCCAGTGTTCAACACTGCTCCTGCTAAAAATCGTCTTCCTAACATCTTATAGCAGTCTTCCCTTCTCTAATGTGAAACCATTGCCTCTCATCCTATCACTCCAGGCCTTCGTAAACAGTCCCTCTGCAGCCTGCTTGTAGCCCCCTTCAGGGACTGGAAGGTTGCTTTGAGGTCCCACTGGAGCCTTCTCATCTCCAGGCTCATTGCTGTTGCACCTCCACAGCAGACTCCTTTCCACCAGTCATTATTGACACTTCAGAGTGTATTTGGCAGAGAACATTTGGAGCTCAGTGCTGAGAAAGTGATGGTGTGTGTGCCCTCCTACAGTATCACACCCAAATCCAATGCCCTCACTACAGCCAGAAAAATCTGCTGTAGAACCCTCCAAGCTATAAATTGTTTCTAAGGAGACTCAGAGGCTATATCTTCTATCAAATAGATTTGTGTGGAACTCAAAATTCAACACCAACAAGTTAGAGAAGAGCAGCTGTGGGGCTAGTGCTGGGGTTTGTCTCTACGGCTCTCTAGAAACAAGTTCTTCAGACAACGGCACCTTTGCCAAAGAGGGCTCCTGTTTTGCAGCTGAACCATATGTATTTGTAGAGAATCATTTTCTGTGTGGAATTCCTTCTCTCATCATCTGCATCACCAAATAGTTTCAGTACAGGGAGCTGCACTGGTCAAGCTCCACCAGTGTAAGAGGAATTTTCTTTCCATGGGATAGATGATTGCAGAGGGGACCTTCTCCCTCTCTACAACAGCCTGAAGGGAGGTTGTAGTCAGGTGGGGGTTGAGGTCTTCTCCCAGGCAGCCAGCACCAGGACAAGAGGGCAGGGCCTGAAGCTGCCAGGAGAGCATTAGGTTGGATGTTAGGAAGCCCTTTCTCACAGACAGGGTGATCAGACCCTGGAATG
>JAOXOE010000787.1:888860-922463 GCA_028565055.1 Phoeniculus purpureus | reverse complement strand
AGTACAGGGGCACAATCACCTTCCTACTCCTACTGGTCACGCCGTTTCTGATACAGGCCAGGATGCCATTGGCCTTCCTGGCCACCTGGGCACACTGCTGGCTCATGTCCAGCCGGCTGTCAATCAACACACCCAGGTCCACCCCAGATGACACGTTCAGCAGTTGCCTTTATAGGAAACCATCTTGCAGAACTCACATACTGTAACAAATAAACTCAAACATACTCCTGAGTGACTCCTGTTCCCAAGAGAACACAGACTCAGAGTCCCCTGCGAGGCAAAAACATCACTGAGGTGGTGAAGAAGTGCTGCTACCTGACAGCATAGGTCATGCGGTCGAGTCGGATGGCTCTCAGAATGCAGAGGCGCTGCAGAGCAGATTTGTTCTTCCATTCCTGAGGGAATGGCTCCTTTTCAGGACATTCGGACTCCACAAATTTCTTCCACCGTTTTGCAGACCCCTCAATATCCCGATCCAGGTTTCTGAATTCTTCCATAGATGAGAGAGCCTGGAAAAATGCAAGGAAAGTCCTCAGAACAATCCTACCCATCTCTGAACCATGTTTCTCATGCTGCTCAGTGCCTGTGTTCTACTCCACCAGGAGGGTCATGGCTGGATCCTGGGAAGCACTGTCAGATCAGACCGTCTCTTCTCCTTTTCCCAGCTCTGCTGCCAGCATATTGTCGCTGGAACAGGAATCAACACGGCCCATTGGCAAGACAACAGGAAAGTATGACTGAGGATGGTCTCACACTTGTGAAAACATTTCAAGGATGCCCACAGAACATCAGCTCTAAAATGCTGCTGCATCTAACACTGCCTCATCAGCCACATCACTGCGGTGCCAGTGCAGCCACACACAGTGTCCAGCCCTTCTCTAGTTGCTGAGAAGGGGAGAGTTTGGAAGAGACACCACAAGAAAAAGAGGAAAGAATTCGGTATCCTCTACAGTGCAGTTCTTCACAACCCAAAGCAAGAAGAAATCAGCTCTCCTGTTTTGAGACTAGAACTGCAAACCCTCAGACAACAAGAATTTGCTACTCTCAGTTAATCCAGAAATGCCTGATTTGGATGGGAGCTGGGAATTTGGAGCCCATGTCTAACAGCAGAGCACAAGGCTGGCGCTCCCATGAGCCGCATGTCTGTGAAAGGTCTCCTCACTACATCAACTGACACAAAAACCAAAACAATTGATGAAAAAATGTGCCTCTGCATCCAGGGTGCTCAGTACCCAAAGCTGAACAGAGGCTCGGGCATGCCTCGCTCACCAGCACTGGCTTGGGAAGGGATTTCACAGCTAGAATATTAATTACCCTCTTCTCTAGGCACATGCAGTTATGTTCCTCCTCTCCCTATTCCCGTCTGCTCAAGCTGGTGCAAACACTGTGGAACCTCAACTCTGAGACATCACCATTCAGATGTGGTGACCACAGAGCTACAGATCTCAGTAGTCAAAGAAACAGTGTCCAAGTGGGGTGCTCTGTGGACACACATGCTGTGCTACTGCAGAAATCCCATTGCTCACATCTCTACCTGCTGAATTCACACACAGATTGACTTCTCAGCATTACAAGTGTGTAGCAGAAACAGCTGAAGAACCATAGAATCCCAGACTCGGTTGGGTTGGAAGGGGGCTCAGAGCTCACCCAGTGCAAACCTCCTGCCATGGGCAGTGACACCTCTCACCAGACCAGACTGTCTAGAGCCCCATCCAACCTGGCCTTGAACACTTCCAGGGATGGAAGAGCCACAACCAACTTGGACAACCTGTTCCAGGGCCTCAGCTCCCTCACAGGGATGAATTTCTGCCTCAGATCCAATTTAAACCTCCCGTCTTTCAGCTTGAACCCATCCTTCTTGTCCTATCACTGGAGTTCCTCATAAAAAGGCCCTCCCAGCTTTCCTGTAGCTTCTTTAGGTACTGAAAGCCACTCTAAGGTTGCCTCAGAGCCCTTCTAGAGGCTGAACAGCCTCAACTCCCTCAGCCTGTTCCCAGAGCAGAGGGGCTCCAGCACTATGATCATCTTCATGACCTCCTCTGAACTTGCCCCAGCAGTTCTTTGTCTTTTCCTGTGATGGGGGCTCCATAACTGGACCAAATACTCGTGTTGAAGTCTCACAAGAGCAGGATAGAACAACCAAGCAAGGCAGTAAATAAATTACTGTCACAAGGAAAGTGTAGTTAGGTTCTGCAGCTACAAAGTGGCAGCTATAATGTTGTGTGGAGAAGGAAAGAAACTAAATTATCTTTTCTACAAGCTGTGACACAGCTTGTAAGGTACTTCTGGAATCCAAGCAAAATTCTCGCTGAAACAAACATCTTCAGAGCATTTTGCATAATCTGAAGCTATAAGCAGTTAAACATGAAGATGAAAAGATAAGTGAGGCATGAAACACCTAGAAGGAGCTATTTTCTGTAGAGACAGGAAGACACGCTCAGGGCACAGCTGAAGCTTCCTGATGGGCAGAGGTCCTGAGCCCACCATACATGCTCCAGCTCATATTCCACACAGCTCCAGGTTGGAAAGCAACTGAGAAAGCTCCTTGAAAACTGCCAAGGCCCCTAGTTCAGATGAGCTGAACAAACACACCCTGGACAAGGGCTTTGAAGGTCATGCAGATGCCCGGACAGAAGACCAAGGAGTTGCCTGGACACAAAGTTGTTGTAAAAGAAGCAGAAGATGCTGAAGGCTGCTTTGCTTTAACAACTGCAGGACAGACACATGCTCCCTCTGAAAGACTCCCAGTGAGAAGACACTTTCCTTATCCTAGAGAGAACTGAGTTAGAAGCTGCACTTCAACACAGAGTGCAAACAAAGGGAAGGGAGGTCTTAGGAAAAGGGGCTTCTTACAACAAAGGAGTTCACACTCCTAGCAGTGCAGATGGCTGTAAATGGCAGAGAGAAAAAGGCTGTAAAGCTGTTCCCAGTGGGTGCCACTGACGCAGGACATTTGCTGAATGCCACAGCATCACAGCAGTGATGGTCAGAAGAACCCTCTGGAGGTGTGTGGCCCATCCTCATGCTCAGGCTGGGACTACAGCCAGCACTGGGTCAGGTCAGCCACAGCTTTGACTACCAAAACACTGACCTCCAAAGTAAAGCTCCCTCAGCCATTCCCCGTGCCCTGCTGTAGAGCTGCACTGTCCTCCTGGGGAAGAAGAATTTTCTTTCAAAAAATGTTCAAGCTGCACCTCCCTACCTGCAGTTTTTCAAGGCTGATCCTTATTACAGTCACTGCCAATAACAAGGGATGTTGGCTCTGTCATCTACAGGCCATGTGCTCTGGGGCCAGAATGAGAGTTCAAGGCACAGAAGTGCTTCTGCAACAGATCAAGCCTCGCCTTGAGTCACAGTTTCATCGATACCCCCACCAAAGGCACAGACAGGAACACCACACCACACCAGAGCTATAGCACAGCCTGACTCAAGTTGGAACGGAGCATCTTCCCACCAAACTCACAGGGATCCTGGGAATTTGGTGAAGAAGAGGGTGAGCAAGGCAGTGATTCAACAGATGTTGTTTCCTTCTGTCGATTACCACTATCGTGGGGAAATGACAGCAACAGAAGTACCTGCTCCAAATTCAGTGTCACATCTCACTTTCTGTGGAAAACCAGAGCACAAAACATGAGAAGCTGGATTTTGCAGCAACAGTGTCAGGGCTTCTGATCTGCCAGACCCTCGTCCTTCCAGCTATAAATATACTGGATGCACCTCTCATAGCTGAGCACAATGCAATGGCAAATGCTAAATGCAGAAGACTCTTCACCAGTGTGCGTGCTTATACCGAACACCGTAACACTGCTGATTTTGAAGCTACTTGCTTAGAATACCTCTTCACAACTTGGGTTGCTGCTGCTGGTTCACAAAGTCTCTTGGTTGATGTTAACAAGGGAGACCCTGAAAAATTGCTTTCTTCTTACTAAATGACATACATGTAATCAGAGCTGATAGTCTCTCTCTCCCCGAACAACACGTTGCAGAATCAAGAAAGCCCTAATTGCTAGTATAAAGTCTGTATTATATAAATTAACACTAAAATTCTCATTAGTCAACAATTTTAATTGCATTTATTAGGAGTGATGGTATTAATGAGAGATGCTGCTGTTTAGAAGCTGGTGCGGTGAAAGCTATCTCAATCACTCATCTTTCTGTGAACATTAATTGCTTTTTGGTACCTCTGTGGTGAAATTTGCCAAGGAACTGAAGACCAACAATAATATTTCACTGTTTCCAAGCAGCAGGAGTGAAAGCGGAAAGGGTACAGGGGGGCAGCAGATGGGGACGACACTCCAACCTGTGTAGGGTGGCTATTTTTGTCCACATGCTGCAGAATACAGCTGTCAGTTAGAGTTGTCATGGAAATGGAGAGGCAAAAAACATTGAGCAAAATGAAGTATGTTCAATAGGGTTGGAGGACTCCAGTTCCTTGCTCTGAAATTCACATTATAGCCATCTCTCATGGATGGAAACAGGAGGGTCTTCGGTTTACACCTCAGAATGGAACTCTGCGAACAGAACAGGTCTCTCAACACCATGTCGGGGCGAGGACCATCATGTTCTCAGAAAAGAGAGTTTTTCCTCACTGAATCACAAACAACTTACTTTATCACTCTGGCTTTCTTTGACAGTTCCTTGTCTAAGTCAGAACCAGCTTTAAACTGGAGCTGGTGTGTAAGCAGATCTGTGATTTTCACACATTCACAAATGCAAAGGATTCTCTTGCCCCCCCAGTCTGTAGGAAACACAACATGCAGCAGCCATTGGCTTTGAGGCAGAAGTACTAGTTGCCACAGCAGTGCAGATTCTGCCGTCCTTAACACACAGCCCCTCAGAGAGCCCACAAAGGGAAAGAGAACCTTCATAAAGAGACCATGGCTCAGGGGCACACAGAGAAGCCACAGGCAGAAGGGCATAGTGAGGAGATGATACCCTCTGCTTCCCATGCCTGCTTGCTGGCACCAGAAGAAAGCCTGAGACTTTAGTGAAAAGAACAACTTCAAAAGTCTGAGGTCACTGCTGCACCCAATTTACCTCTTAGTGCCAGACACACTGCCAGGAGCTTCTGTCAATTTATTAGAGAAAACACTTGCTCCTATCACTAAGGCCCTTAGTTTAAGAACATCATCTGGTCACAAGTTCAGGCATTTAACAGTCCATCAGAATTGCCTCAACATGGTCAATATGGACTTGGACACTAAGGTACAGAACTGGACACTCAGGTACAAGAAGATGCCCTGAAAACTGATCAAACGATCATAGCAGAAAGAGCCAGAAACACTTACACCACACAGTCAATTGTGTGGGGCTATTTCCCGGCTACTTGGCATGAAACGGATAGCATTAGTCAAGGAAGACTGATCACCAAGGGCCACCTTGACATCGATAAAGAAATCTGGGGCTCCAGGTGGACTTTGCTCATTATAATCTTAGAACACACCTCCTGGCCAAAAGCCACTGCCTCAAGGGAGAGCTCTCAGACCCTCCTCTTCAGACAAGCGCGGTAGCCTGGCTCGACAAGGCTGAGATTGGCAGAGCCCCATGGGACAGAGGTGGACTGGCATAAAAGATGGCTCCTTAGCAACTGAGCTGTGGGCAAGCTTAGGGAGGCAAGTTTGTGGGCAAGCCTTTGGGGCAAGCTTTTGGGAAAGCTTTGTGGAAGCCTTCCCCACTGAGAATTGCCAGGAAGATCAGAAGGCAAGTGAACACTGCCTGGGACCCTGCAGTGGTAGCTGTTACCCTCTTCTGCCTCTTTACTTTACTCTACTCTTTCTCCCTTTTTCCATCACTCCTTTCTTGTGGGGACCATGACAAGGCATTGCTATGTAAGTTTTCATAAAATCTAAAACAAAATCATATAATATTATGTCCATGTTCTCTTCCCTTCAGCTTTAAAAAAAATGTTATTTAAACCAAAGAGTTTTTAATATTTTAAATTATTTCCAAAATTTAAAATACCTGTCCCAGAGCCAGGGGCTGAGAAGCTCTGAGGCAAAGGAAACTGCACCTCATTGCCAGCTCCGTGCTGACATACAGTGTGAAAACAATACAGTGCAAATAAAACCTGGGCTGCCAGACTGAGCTTCCAACACCTATTTTACCCAGTTCCCCAGCAGCCATGGGACTGCTTTTAAAAAGATGCAGTGACACCATAACAAAAACAGACTAACCATAATAAACGTATGTGAGGGCTTTTTTAAAGAGCTATCCTTGAGTTTAGAGTCTTCAGGTGATACCTGACTCATACTTGCAGTCTCAGCTTCTTGTGTGTCTTGCTTTTTTAAAAAAAACCCCAAACTTCTACTTAAAAAAAAGAAGTTTATAAGGAACACACTGGGCATCAATTGCCCCCATAAAAATCATCCAAACTGACAACACTGAAATGATCTTTACAGTTCTCACAGGTTTAATCTATCTGTGAGAGGATTAAATTCTAACAATTAGTCAGGACTTCACTTGCAGCGTTAAGGAGAGGTTTGTCTGAATTACACCAGCAGTTAGTTCACAGGACTTGGCCACTGTACAGCAGACCCTGGGACTGTCTTCTTCTAGGAAGGTGATGCTGTTTGCAGAAGCTGCCAGGGTTTTCATGGGCTGGGGTGGCCTCTAGCAGCCATGTGCACAGGCTTTGGGGAGTCTGGCTTTTAGCAAGCCAAGCCTGGGGGCTAATGATAGTTCATTTTGGGCTCCAAGCCAAAATGATGGATCATCCTCAGAGGTCAAGTAAGGTGTGCAGCAAAGCTATCCGTGACCAACAGAGTGTTTTCTATATCAGCACCAGGATTAGCTCTAAAGTGCAGAACTTAGCCCAGAGGAGTGGGTCAACAGACCCAAGATTAGCTAAGCAAGGTCAGGCCTGGTTTGTACTTGGATGGGAGACAGTCTGGGCACACCAGGTGCTGTAGGGTTACCCTGCTCCAGCAGTGGGGGTTGGACTTAGATGATCTTTCAAGGTCCCTTCCAACATGTAACATTCTGTGATCTGTAAAGCCTGGAAACATGGAATTACAGAATCACCCAATCATTTAGGTTGGAAAAGACCTCCAAGATCATTGAGTCCAGCTGAACCCAGACACTGAGCTCCAGATTGATCTCCATGACTAGGAAACACATCCAGGGATGGTGATTCAACCCCCTCCCTGGGCAGCCTGGTTCAAGGCCTGAGGACCCTTTCCAAGAAGCAGTTGCTCCTCAGGGCCAACCTCAACTTCCCCTGGTGCAGCTTGAGGCCACTGCCTCTTGCCCTGTCCCTTGTGAGAAGAAACCAACCCTCATCTCTCTGTACCCTTCCGTCAGGCAGTTGCTAACAGCCCCTTTTCTCCAGACTAACCAGCCCCAGCTCCCTCAGCTGCTCCTCACAGGGTTTGTTCTCCAGACCTTTCCTCAACCTTGCTGCCCTTCTCTGGACCCACTCCAGCATCTCAGTGTCTGTCTTGCACTGAACTGCCCAAAACTGACCACAAAGCGTTTAAGCTGCCCAACTGTTGCTATGGCTTAGCTGCTCATTTTGGAGCAGTGCTTCACCAGCCTGAGGGATGCAGGCTCCCAGGGAGCTACGGAAGAGTCTCACTACAGCTCAGCTGCCCAGTTGTCTGTCCGTACACGGGCTTGGAGAGTTCGAAGCAATTCATGTGTGGATGTTTTCACAAGAAAATTCTTTACTAAAGGTAAAAAGAAAGCTGAGATGGGTTTGACAAACTTCGATCACATCAGTCCAAGAGATTTGCCTTCACTTTCCAAAAGCATCCTTCACGTCCAGGTAGAGCACACCATGTCCAAATCAGGGTAAGTACTCCTGTGCCTCTGGCTGCTTACGGAGCTCAGCCATCACAACTCTCTGCAGCTGCTCCTGGGTACACAGCCCACCAGCATTTTCTCAGTGCACTGCAAATGTGGTTTTTTCTATTTTTTTAAGGAAAGCAATAGGACTTCAAAAGATCTACGATGTCTGAAACAGAGACATTCAATATCTAAAAGATATCTCTCATGAACCAATTACTTCCTTTTCATGCAGAAGGCAAAAGCCCTTTGACATTCCGATTGCTCAGCTGCCAGCAGGTTGTTTCACGACTGAACTGAGGACCAAGGACAGAGGCTGCCAGTGCCATAAAGGCATTCAGAGAAACTCCACTTCCACTCTGCAATCAAACCAACCTAATCTGTCTGTAAATATGTGATGGCATGAAAAATCTCCTTTGTGTTTCACACAAATACCAGATAGTTAGTCAGCACATTAAAAAAGAGAAGTTAAAACAAAGGTAAGATGTTCTCAAGTAGTGTTTCTGTGAGACACCAGGAACTTCTCTCTGAGACTTGAATGCTGCTGAGGACAGATGAATGCCCTCAGGAAACTTCTAGATGAGAGCAGATAAATGCACACTCAAGTGTCACCATCAATGTTTTCTATCAAAGATGACTAAAAGGCTGCACGTCTGGTGAACTGCATTAATGGAATATATTTAAGACTACGATTTTCTGGCATAATAATAACTTTGAATGCAGATGGAAAGCTGGGAGCTGGGAGCCTTTCAGAGCTGACCAGCCTGATCAAAGGACCTTGCTTACGTGCAAAGAGCACAATACAGGCAGCCAATTGTGTCACAATCCATCTTCGGCAAGAATGAGATACACCAGCGTCTAAAAAGTACAAAAAGTGAAAGTTCGAAGAGAGATTTCTCTTCTTTTGTTAAAAAAACCCCAGTTTTCTTTAAATGTGATACTTTATCTCATGAGCCACATACGCAATCTTATCATCTGCATTCTGCAAAATTATAAATATGGAGTTAATATACTACTTTGTCTAGTGCTGTTCTCCTCCTCAAAAGCTGAATTCAGCACTAAGAGCTCATTATTCCACATCACATTTATTAAACAATGCCCTTTCAGCAGCGTTTTCATATCTACATAATGAAAATTCTTCCTCTTCAGAAAAGGATGAGGGAAATGATTAGGATGAAGAAGCAATCCGAGTTGGCCAGGTGTATTCTTGGTGTATAGTACTCTGCTTCACTTATCCTACGGGACACATCTGCATTCAGCAGTGAAGAGGCACTGCAGAAAATATCACAAAGAAAATCAGAGTTGGGAAATGTGTGTCTGTGCACAGCAGCTCCAGAGCCGCCTGCACCCTGCCTCTGGGAACAGGCTGCTGTCATGAGAGCCAGCTGCATGCCTGGGTAAGCAGGGAACAGTTCTGCAAGAGGCATGAGGCCACAAGGCAAGATGGACATCCCCCCCAGGATGATCCAGGTAGATGATGTCTGTTGCTCTGCCTTTGTCCACTGAAGCTGTGACCCCATTGTAAAAGGCCACCAAACTGGTCAGGCAGGACTTGCCCTTGGTGAAGCTGTGTTGGCTGACATCAATCACCCCTTTATTATCTGCTTGCCTTAGCAGAGCCTTTAGGATGATCTGCTCCATAATCTCGACAGGCACAGAGGGAAGACTGGCTGGCCTGTAGTTCCCTGCGGCTTCTTTTCTTCTATTTTTGAAAATGGGGGTTATGTTTCCCTTTTTCCAGTCAGCGGGAACTTCACCAGCCTGCCGTGACTTTTCAAGTATGATGAACAGTGGCTTTGCAACATCATTGGTCAGCTCTTTCAGGAGCCATGGGTGAATCCTACCTGGTCCCACGGACTTGTTCACCTTCAGGTCCTTTAGGTGATCTTGAACCTGCTCTTCATCTACCGTGGGGGGAATCTTTCCTTTCCCAGTCCCTGCTTTTGGCCTCTGTAACATGGAGGTTGTGATCAGAGTCCTTGATGGTGAAGACTATGAAGTTTCTATCTGCCTACTTCAGAGCCCAGCACATCTCTCCAGTGAGAAGAGACACCTTTTCCTTCCTTGCTGATCTGCTCCTAAATCTGTGGCTACAGAAGAGGCCTTGCTCACCATGAGCCACATAGACTGATAGTATTTTGGTGGTTCACATTTGACTTCAGCGAACTCAGAGGTTCTCAGAAAATACATGGACACAACCCATGGGGCAAGACTGCCCCCTGACTGCCAGGGACTGCCCACACCAGGAAACAGATGAGGTGTCTCTGGTTTAGGAGGTGAGAGGAGTTTTGCTGTATCAATTCAGGCGCTGCTAGGGCTAGAACAAAGCCTGCTGGTTCACTTTAGTCGTTAGCCTAGACATATTGGAAAGCCCAATAACCATCAGAGCCAGTGATGTCATTTCTTTGCCCGTGCCCAGAGCAGAAGTATAACATAAGCTGTCCTAGCGCTGTGGGTAACTGAGGAACAGCTCAATATGCGGACTGGGTTTCACACAGGGACAAAAGGACTGCAGGGCATCACTTCATAGAATATTTGCCTCCCATCTAGGTATCAACCTCTTGATTTTGTGACACTGGAGAAGAAAGAAGCAGGGGTAAAATCCTGCGGAGGATAGTGTCTACACTCACTCTATGTTAAGTTCAATCGTGCAACAAGAATATCAATCACAACAGTCACCTGCTCACAGCCGTGGCCTGATGTCTTGGGCACTGCCAGCAGCACTTCTGTGGTCTGAGGTGTGCCTACACCTTTATTGTGAAGGTGAGCAACAGCACATCTGGAGAAATGGAAACCTTGCATGCACACAGCACCCTGCCACCAGAAATGAAAACGTTCCAGCCAGGTACTGGGAGCACAGAGAGGAAGGGAAGTAAAACAGGCTGTAATAAATGAGATTGGAAAAAGAAAGTAACTCATGAAGAGTAAGAACTTCTGGCTTCTTGAGAGATCACTGCCCAGTACTTGCAAAAGAGAGGCGTTCACGCTGAAAGGACCAGCACTACAGAACACCAGAGGCAGGGACTCAGCACAGCCTCTGCTGTCATTAAATCACACAGTTCTCTCCCCTTCCTGCTCCTACTTAACCTCCACAGGACCCAGAGGCAGCATTTGCAGTGAGGCTAATGGCTGTGTCCTGTGCTAACACCTCCCCTTGCTCCAGAGCTACATAATGTGTCTCCGCAGGAGCTCCAGCGGTGCAACTTTCTCTCCCATCAGACCAGTGCCCAGAACCCAGTTACGCTCAGAGCAGTTTTATCTCTACCTGTATTTACTTTGAATTCAATTCCTGTTTCAGGCTTTAAAAAGCTTACTTTTACTTATTTTTCCAACTCTATCAGCAGATCTAATCAAAGATATCCCCCTTGCCTACAAACTGTGTTCTTCTGGGCAGGAACACGGGTTTCTTCTCCCAGCAGTAAACATGAGCTCCCCTGGCAACACGCACTGCAGAGAAAAGCTCTGCCGAACGTTCTACTGAACTTAAAAGAAACTGGAAGAGCAAATAATAATAAACATGCGCCGGATGCTCCAGCATCCTGAGCTGAAAAAATGAGCTATTAGCCCGTTTCTATTATTAATCAGACAACAGTGATAAATCCTGAGCCAAGTCACACCAGGCTGTGTGCATGCCCAGAGCCCTCGACATTTAATGAGGTTTCCTTTGAAGTCAACGTGCCTGAAGCCGGGAGGCACGGAATGGGCCACAAATACCAATATTGATTTCTTTTGGCACTGCTCTCTTGGCCTGAAAGTCCTGGCAAGGGGAGCACTTTGTGCAGGAGCATTTTCCACATTTTTGGTGAAAAATTAGCAGAATGCTGAATTCCACTTTGAATTTGACACATGAGTCTGAAATGTACTTTGCTCAAGCTTTGTTGAAGAAACAATTTATTACAGCATTTAATCTTCCTGATGAAAGAAAAGGAGATTTTTGCCTGCTAATAAGCTGTGTAGAAGCCATGACTAATTAACCTAATTATAGCAGTCTGTGACAAAATGCAATTGTACTCAGACCATGCCTCAAGTAACTGGAATTGCCAAAAACTCAAAGGCTAATAAAGCAACACACATTAATAGAACATAAACACTAATAAAGTTGACACTAGCTGTATTATTTATAGCCAGATCAACAGTAAAACCAACACAAAAGACAAAATGAAGAGCATTCAGTATCTGACAATACGGAATTCACTGTGAAAAATCCTGACATACATCAAATGAGCACCGACTACTGACCAGCGGCTACAGCTCTCCGCGCTGTGCGGTTCCTGGGCACCGTGGACACACACTGAGGCTGGAGACACCTGACACGTGGACACACCAACACCCTACCATCTCACAGCTCAGCAGGAGTAGATGCTGAACAGCAGCTCTTGGCATCACGCAACTTCCATCTCAACCACAAACCCCCAGAGATGCAGTGAGAAAGGCTCATCTCAAAGAAAATCAGTGATTTCAAAGCAACTTCAGATGACCTTCCACTTGCAATTCCTGCCCACCTGAGGGCAAGTCTTCAACTATTTCACACACAGGACTCCCTGATAGATACCTACCACTGCCTCAACTGTGGATGGCTGAGGGATGAAAGAGGGCAGGCTGCTGCTGGGGATGGACCTAGGGCACATAGCTGATGGAAGGGGTGAAGACCTTGTTCAGTAATGCCACTGCTGCCACAGTGATGAGCAGAAGTTCCTTCCTTACTCCTGGTCTCACAACAGGCTCTGACAGACTTTGCTGCGTACTTTAGTAGACTGTGCCTGTTCTGGACCTGTCTAACAGTGATACAAGAATAAATCTGAAGAATGAACAATGATGGAGTTGATGTTCCTTCTGGTGTTTATGACCCTGAGCTGGCAACTGTACCACCTTCACCACAGCAGTGAGGCAGCTGCAATGCTCACAGTGAAGCACACAGGGGCCATGAAAGGCCACTGCACCCACATGGAAAGGAACTACTCAGCACAGAAAAGTCACTGCAAACTTAGTTGTCTGCTTGGAGAATGTACCGCCACAGGCAGGACCAGCACAGGCACCGCCAGGCACTACAAGAGGAATGTGTTTTCTACATAAAAGCATCTCCAGAATCAGAGCCTGTTATATCTGAAACCTTCGGAGTAAGGTAGTTCACCTTCCAGAGGTAACTTGGAGGACAGAAGGAGGAAGCAGCTCTGCAGTGCAGAACACTCCCAAGCAACGATAAACACCAACCCAGAAGGACTTCAGAGGAAGGGAAATGCATCATTCATCCCATATATCCCCATGATGAACATGGGCAGGACCAGAGCAGAGCTGAGAAAGCCTGAGATTTCAGGCAATAATATGTTTGTATGTCTACACAGACAGCCCAGCCCAGAGACAAACCAGCTGTGCAAAGCTTGTGCTTCATAGGCTTGATGGCTGAGCTCTCCTCACTATGTCTGTTGACCCTCAGTGCCCATTTAATTTGTCTTCAAAGGAGAAACAAAAATGAAATTGCTGCTGTCTGAACAGCAAACTGCTAGCGCTGAACAAAAGATGATTAAAGAAAAGGGAGTCAGATTTTTTTTGTTTCCTCCATTATTATGGAAATCTGTCTTTTCAAGGATGAGCAGGGCTGCCTCAGCAAGAGGTTCCAAGTTTATTTTATGGTTGAAAATGTGCTGTTGACATTTTCTAGAGAAGCTGAGTTGTGGGTGTGTGCAGAGTGAGGCAGAGGGCACATCTTTACAACTAGGCAAGAGATGGAGTGGTAACTCAGCTCAGGACAGATACATCTGCTGTGATGTGTTCCATCTGACACTGCTATGGGTGGCCTGGGTCAGAAACAGCAGCTTGATTTGACTTCTGAGCTGAAGTCTGCAGCTTATGGCTCTGACTCTGTGACACCTTACAGAACAGTGTTTGCCAAGTGGAGCCCAGCCCAGCGTGTGGCACCATAAACCAGGGCTCTGCAAAGCTTCTGAGAGCCCCATAACGCGATACAAACAGAATAAGAATGTTAGAGATGCCTTGGGTCTGGGTGAAGGTATTTTGCCTAGCCACCCCTCAGGAGCCAGTCACATTCTCTGTCCAGCATCACAGAAGGGAGAGAAAGGGAAAACCCAGCGTCCTCAACGACAATTTGAGAACTATCCCAGTGAAACCAGGATGTCTTCACTCCTCACTTCACAGCACTGGGGAAATGTCCCACAAAGGCAGCATCCTATAAATAAAACCGATTCTTAAATCACAGCAGGTGCCAGACAATGATCAGAAGCCACGATCAAATGAAAAGTACCATCTCAGATGCATTGAGGTGTGACACAGTATGTGACTTGAAGAACATTTTGCCCCTTTCCAGAAAGCAGATTGTACCCTGCTGTATCACCTCTAAGCCCAGCACAGTCTGTAGCTGTTGACAAAGGGAAGTAAAGATGGGACATCTCTTTAGGATGCCTTTCCTCTCCTCTCACTTCAAACACATGAAGCTGTTGTTCCCTCTCACTACCATAAGTCTTCCTGTGCAGGAGGTCTGCTCTGCGACACACACACACACACCACCCCCATCACTGTTCCATCTCCAGCACATCTCTGCAGATGGTCACATCCACCTGAAACTCCCAGCTGCTCCCAAACACAGCAAAGATGCCCATGTCCTTTACAATCTATAACCACAGCACATTCTCATTCCTGCCTCAAGTTGAGAGAGAGACTTCAAAAGCTTGACATTTAGAAGGGAAAAATCTCCTTCTGAGGGACACACAGATCATCAGGGCACATTCACGAAGAGCCACACCATCAGTTTGGTACCTACAGAACCCTCTACTTCTACTATCTTTGCACTGCTTCTCTTGTATGGCCAGAACTTTGTTTACCAAATCCTATAAGGACCAACCAGGAGGCTGCTAAAAGGCTTCTAGAGGAGCAAAGTGATGCTGGTTTCACACAGTTCAGACAAAGCAGATACCTTTATTCCTCCCCAAGAATGATTGGACAGGAAGTCCACAGGGCTCGTGACTCCGGTCTGTGCGGGGTATCTCAGCAGGAAATCCAGTTCTACTGGGTTGATTTCTTTACTCATCAGAAGTATCTGTAATTCCAAACAAACAAGAGATCCCTGAGCAGCCAAGACAAAGGGCAGCAATGTACTCCCGTAGACTCATTATTTGACTCTTGGCTATGAAGTCCATATTACCCCATGTGGTGATGAATCATCATTTGGGTGTTTAGGATTCCCCAAAAGAGGGCCAGCAATGAGCATGGAGATTGGAGGTCAGAGAGTAAGTCTCTGACAATGGGGACACACACTACAGGTTGTGCTGCAGCTCCCTGTGCTTGACACCTGCAGCTAGAGAACACACAACATCCTGAAAGGAAGCAGAACATGACCCCTAGGGGCTTTGAGGCCTTCTCCAGCTCTCACTATTTGCTCAATTTTGAAAGTAAGGGGAGATGTACGGAGGGCAAAAAGCAAAACAGAAAAACTCCCTCATGGTCCATGCTCTATGACAGAAAGCAGGTGTCCAAGGTCTCTGACATTGGAGAGAACCTGGCTGATTCAGCTGCTACCAGCAGTGGTGGCTTTCAATTGCACATGGAGTAACAGCCACAACAATGGCTGAGGTAATTCTGTAGAGCTGTAAATGCTCCTGAGCCCAGCCAGAGCTCCTGCCCCAAGTGCTCTGCCAGCTTTCTGAAACCCCAGAGACAACTTCAAACTCGAGAACACTAGTCCTAGGTAGCAAAAGAACTGTGATGGAGTGGTTTGTCTTCTCCTTGCCACAGATCCTATATCATACTTGAAGTTTGCCTGGCATCTCTTCCACCAGTGGTGGCAATGAGGTGCTTGCTCCATGAGCCAACTGTTTATTTCTGGGGGCAAGCATTTCTCCTTGCCCTCTACTCTGTCCTGGTGAGACCACATCTGGAATACTGTGTCCAGGTCTGGGCCACTCAGTTCCAAAAAGACACAGAACTGCTGGAGAGAGTCCAGCAGAGAGCCACGAAGATGATGAAGGAAGTAGAACATCTCCCTGCTGAGGAAAGACTGAGGGAGCTGGGTGTCTTTAGTTTGGAGAAAAGGAGACTAAGGAGTGACCTCATTAATGTGAAGGGTGGGTGTCAGGAGGATGGAGTCAGGCTCTGCTCAGTGTCATCTAATGATAGGATAACAGGCAATGGGTGTAAGCTGGAACATAGGAGGTTCCACATCAATATGAGAAGGAACTTCTTTATGGTGAGGGTGACAGAGCACTGGAACGGGCTGCCCAGGGGGGTTGTGGAGTCTCCTTCACTGGAGACATCCTGCCTGGATGTGTTCCTGTGTGACTTGGTCTAGGTGATCCTGCTGCGGCAGGAGGATTGCACTGGATGATCTTTTGAGGTCCCTTCCAATCCCTAATGTTCTGTGATTCTGTGAACCTTGTGCCTCTTCATGTGGCCATGTCCACACACTGAAGCTGTGGATGCTGCTTCTCCTGACAGCTCAGAGTGACCCATTAACTGGTTTTAATGCTGAGTGTCCTTACAAGCACAATGTGTGCTGCTTAAAGGCTCTGGGTCAGAATAAGCCTGACATTGGAATACACAGGCTGACTTTTTAAACACGGACAATTTGTTAATGAAATATACTGCTAGAGTTCATGTTTTCCTATGTGTCTGTGTGTATATACTTACTTTCCCTTTTACACAGAGTGTTTTGTCACGTAGAGCTGAAGTAAATCCCAGCAGTCACCAGATCAAGGTGAACTAGACCTGAGCAAGGTTTCAGTTGCTCAAATATTCTGCCTGTCAGGACATTTACACCATCACTCACTACACCAACTTTACAACAACTTCACAGTGTCATGCTGAGCACCACCTATCAATTGAGTTTGATTTCAGCCCAGGCCCATACAAAGGTCCCCGCACTCAGATGGTGCACTGAGCATTAAGCTAACACACTGGAGAGAAGGTGGCAGCCAGGCAGCAAACGTTTCTGTTGGATAAAACCTTTGAGACCAGCTCACTTGGCCCTTTTCTCCCAGGTATCGCTCTCTCAAACAACCACTTGTCAGCAGAATGCAGATCAAACACAGCATCTTTGGCTGTTACCAGCAAGTGAAGCAGAGAAGAAAATCAGCTCCCCAGCCCTTGTATTTGCTGCTCTGGTGCTGCAGGCCAGATCCATGAGAGCTGGGGCTTCCTCTGCAGGCTGAGACCCTTGCCTGTGAAATAAACCACTGCACCCAAATGGCATGAAATGGTGCTGCTTACCTGGAAGGTAACCTGAGCAGTGTAGGTCAGTTTGTCACACTCAAACAGCCCCCGCACTGTGTACTGGAACACAGAGAAGGTGATGCTGTCAAGGAGGTTCCTCACACGCTGGGCGAGATTCCCATCTGGCTGTGCCCTCTTGATGGCTTTCTGGAACACAATGCTGAATGCCTGGGTGGGGAGACAGAAGGACACCAGGGGGTTCTAGATGCTCTTTGCCTGCTCCTGGAGTGTGGCAATCAGCAAAGGCAAACAAGGTACTGTATCTCTGAGGCCACAAACACTGCATCTGCAGCTGCCTAGCTGTGTGGCCCACCAGCTCCAGGAGGCAGAGGACTGGAGCTGAGATTCTGTATTTATTTTTGCTGCTTTTTCAGGAACTTACAGTCAGGCAATGACAACAGTCCCTGTGACAGTACCTGAAGGGAGTGTGTAGTGAGGAAAGGGTTGGCCTCTTCTCTCTAGGGACTAGCAATAGGACCAGAGGAAATGGAGTCAGGTTGTGCCAGGGGAGGTTCAGACTGGATCCTAAGAGGCTGACAGAATTATGACATAGTGAGTAGAAGAAGACTTCTCTGACCAGAAGTGGTCTCTCACAGGGAGTCCACCCTCTCTGCAGAAGCTGAGCCAAAAGCTGGCAGTATTACCAAAGGAAAGCACCCTCCATCTCACAGACGACTACTAGCAAAGAGTAATTCCCCAAAACAAAAAAAACCCAATCCACGAGTGGTTTACTATCTGGATTCAGCAAAGGGCTGGATGAGAGGGCAAGTGGAAAGAAGCTTCACCAGTGAGGGAGGTCCCCTTGGGAATGGGTGCATGCATCGACGAGGATGCTTTTCTATAAGATACTAAGGACTGTCACAACAACACTTGTGATCTAAAGGAGAAAAGACAAAAAGACATTCCTGGCCATTCTAAGAAACCCCATTAGAAAATTACCAAATTGAACTGGAAAAAGGAAAATGAAAATGATGCCTAAGTCCTGCTTTGCAATGCAAAGTTCTCAGGTGCCAAGACCCAGCTAACAGGAAATATCCAGGCCAATGCGAAACAATAGCACCAACTGGACAAGGCACAAGTGTGCTGAGCATTATTTTGAGGGTTCTACCATAGAAACACAGTGCCTTGACAAATAAAAGTAACACCGGTAACTTCTGCATTATTTACTAACTGCAGAATGCATCTTCCTGCTTAACACTGCTTCAAATTGTGTTAAAGGATGCTGTGGAGTAATGTATAAATCTGGTGTGCTCCAGTTTATAATGGGCTTCTAGCTGTGCAGTAAGTGCTTTGAAATCATCTCTGTGCATCTTTACACAATGTTTTATGATCTGTCATCAAAATTTATTAGAGAAAACCATCTCACCCAATAATTTTCAGTGTATTTATACACATGGCTAATGTTCACTGGAAAGCACAAAACAAACACAATACATGGGATGTAGAAGAAAGGTGAAACCTCATAAACTTCAGTATCTATTACGTATGTGTGAGGAATGAATCTTTCAAAGGGCACCCCTGCACAACAGATATTCTGTACATTTTCCTGGCACAATTATTTCAACATGAGTCACAGATATGAAAAAAAAAAAGCTTCTTTGTGGGGCAGTCTGAAAACACCGTTATTCTTTCCTCAGTTACTTCTTCCAGGTCACTTGTCAAGGTAAGAAATCATTTGGATGAAATTCCAGGCTAGGATGCCATCTCATCTAACCCCTCATCCTCCCAAATACCTTTCTCCTGTGATAAAAAGTCATCAATTTATGGAAACATGAAAACCAGAATTCTCCAATAAACACCCCAAAAGGCCCCAGTAGAGGCTGGTCAACTGAAACTCCTCTGCCAAGGCAAGGGATCGTCTACTCTTCCATTTTCACTGCAGTGAGTTAAGAGCTGCTCAGGGACTTCCTCAGGGTCTTGGGCAGCACACAAAGAGCACAGACAGAGGGGAGCTCTGCCTAAGAAGCTTCACAGGTAGAGGGGATAGCTTGGAAAAAAACCCAAGAAACAGAGACTAGCTGATAAAGTGATGCCTGAACATGAAGCAAATACATGAGCTATGAATTCACTACTGGTCAGATATTTCATTCTAAAGATCTAGCTCAAATACTGTTGTAACTGGAGTCTCCATCTATTGACAGCTGCCATAACAAGAAAAGCTGGTGACTTGAAGACAGTCAAGAAACCCGGAAAACATGGCCATGCTTTCACTGCCACAGAAGCTAGCGGCTTCCCTCTGGGCTCTGCTGCCACATGGCAAGTAGGAATGTTCAGAACAGACTTGAAAGAATCACAGACTGGTGGGGCTGGAAGGGACCTCTGGAGATCACCAAGATCTCCAGATTTCAATGAGCAGGATCCCCCAGAGCAGATCCCAGAGGAACAACTCAGGTGGGTTTGGGATCTGTCCAGAGCAGGAGACTCCATAGTGTCTCTGGGCAACATGAGCCACTCTCAAGGTGAAGAAATTTCTCCTCATGTTTTGACTGGATCTTCTATGTTTGTGCCCACTGTCCCTTGTCCTGTTGCTGGGCACCACCAAGAAGAGTGTTGTCCCACCTTCCTGACCCTCGCCCTTTAGATACTGACAAGTGTTAATGAGAGAATATCTATGATATAATTATAATAATTCTAATAAATATTATTTAATGATTATTTAATTCATAATAAAATTATTTAAATACTATTTAATAAATATATATAATACTATTTAATACTAATTAATAAATTACGCTAAAGTTTTCCATACAACCATATGAGCAGAATGGTTCAGGTCAGGTCACCTTTTTGCTAGGGAGCTCAAATAGAGACCTAAGACAATAACTTTAAACCTCAGAAAGGACAGAAGAGCAGCACTACTTCCAGCAGGCCTGGGCACAGCCCACAGCTCACAGAGATGATACCTTCAGGGAGAACTGGTACATGGGGTGGATGGCATGGAGGTCATTCATGGTGAAGTAGAGCAGTGAGGCCCGTGCAGCAGCAGGTCTGTAGTGCTCCCTGGCCTCATTGATCTTGGTTTCTGTCACTTTGGACTCCTGGACCTGGGAGGAAAACACAGAACAAAATTACTGTGAGAACCTCTTTGTGAGCCAAGTCTGCAGACCAAGGGGAGGGTTGACATCTGCCACAAAGATTTCAGCAGACAAATTGCACATTACCATTGCAGGGACCAGGACCTCTTCCCTCCCAGCTCTGGCGTGATCAGGCATAAGCCACCCGCTCCCAACAGTCCCCTTCCTCCAGCATTGAACTGCATCTCCCACCCTGACAACCAACCCCCTGTTTTCCCCAGTTCCCTCCATACTTCTCACCAGGATCTCTGCTCTTTACTAACTGGAATTGGTTTTCTCATCGGTGAGTTTCTCCTGCTAATTGCCCCCCTCCTGTGCCAGTCATTAATAACCCAGGGCTGAGCAGACTCGGTGCTGCTCTCACAGCAGCTTCCCTCAAGATTCCCCCTGAGAAGGGCTGGTTTATAACTGCTCTTTGCTGCCCTTCCTCAGCAGCATTTACCACGTCCCTGCCTCACTGGCCAGGTGACTGCAGAGCTGCTGTGATGGACATGGTGAAAATCCTTCTGGCAGGTACATTATAATCTCAGTTGTGTTTGTTCTTTTATTCCGCTTCAGTGGCACAAAGTGACATCCTTGAGCCTCTCAGCGATTATTTTGGGATCCAGCTACATATAGTCAGAAGTGTCTTGCAACACAGGCACAGGCTGCTGAGCCAGTGCCGATCCAGCCAGCTCAGCAAACCATGAGATGGGCACAGGGCAGAAAAGGGCTCAGCACATGTTGTTCAAGCCAGCAGGGCACGACACAGCCCTCTGTGAGCCAAAAGCCATTGAGTGTCCTTCTGCTATGACCTGAGCTGGGGTGAGGGCATCTGGCTGGGGCACACCAAACCTTCCCAACAAAGAATGGACAGAGCCTTCACCTGGAGGAGGGAAAGTGTGGGCTGTGGAGGG
Organism: Phoeniculus purpureus; assembly: GCA_028565055.1. Taxonomy (NCBI): domain Eukaryota; kingdom Metazoa; phylum Chordata; class Aves; order Bucerotiformes; family Phoeniculidae; genus Phoeniculus; species Phoeniculus purpureus. The sequence goes on along the minus strand of JAOXOE010000787.1, from coordinate 901,492 downwards.
AAGCAACTGAGAATGGCCACACAGGATTCCTGTCACAACTCTGGCAGGACAACTACAGGTTCCCTCACTCAGTTGCAGAGGAAACCCACAGTGCACTGAACTAACTCCATCTAGGTAGCAAGTGAACTAGGTTCACGCCACGCTGACATGGCATGGCTGGTACAAATGCGAGTTACCCTCTGAGCAAAGGAAGGGTGTGTAATAGCCAAGCTCTTGCAGATTTACTCAAGATCGCAAACTCAACAGATTTCAGTCCCCAGTCAGTACTAAAATCCATCTTAATTGAGGAAGTGGGATGTACTCAGGATTAAGCTGGAACAGTTTAAAGCCGCCTTGATGCAGTGTGTAAATTTTATTGTCTTTACATCAGGCACTGACATTTTCTCTTAGTCTTAAATAGGCCATTTAACATACAAAAGCTCCAAAGAACTAAATGGCCTGAAGCTGTCCAGAACAGAGAGCACTTCGATTTATACCACTGTTTATTCTCTCCTCAGCAGAAGGCGCAGAGATGGGCAGAGTAAAGAAGTTATATTCCACCAAGAAATCCTCAATCACACATGTTTTTCTCTAGGCTATTGCTGTCTTTTTACCTTCTGTTCAATCTCTGCAGCTGTCTGTTTAGTGATCTCCAAGTTCTCCACCAATGCTGTGTCTTCCAGGAAGTTCCCAGATGCTGACGACAGTCGAGACAGCAAGTTGTCCTCTAATGTTTTCAAGGTGATTTTGAATCCATTCTGTTGCTTTGTGAGATCCGACTGCAAATAGTAAATTCAGAAAGTTTTAGCCACCAAGCACATGGTGTAGTGAGGATCACCCACCCACACATGACAACAGGCTTCAGCTGGCAATTGACACAGCCCAGTATTGCTTACTCTGCCCTCTGCAACTCCTGGCCACAGGCAGGGCTCTGGGGAGCACTTCACACTCAACCAGTCATCAACTCAGACAAACCCTGAACAACACAGCATCAAGAGAACTGAGTCCTTTTGCTGGGGATCGTTCACATAATAAATCACTAGGAATGTATTAATGTGCTGGAAATTATGCTGATGGGAAAGACCTTCATCCCCCATCCTACATCTCCATCTCAGAAGTATCTATTTATTGGGGTCAAGTCAGGCTGGACAGTCCCTACCACTTCTCAGCCCTCTAGGTGAACCTCTGCATACGGCATCACACACCAACATCAGTCACACCACCAATGACCACAGAGTTAAAGGTCAACAGCAAGGTCACTTGGGTCCAGAGATGAGGACAAGACTGAGGGCAAAGTCACAGCCTCACTTGTGACTGCTGCTCCTGTTTGCAGTCTGGTCTTGAGATCCTGCTGGGATCACTGGGACCACAGTGAACTGTGCTGGAAGATGTAGATGCCAAGAAAAACTCCCCCTGACAAAAGATTTACAAATTTAGCACAAAGATGGCCAAGCAGACACAGACCAGCAACAACCACCTTTCCTCAAGGACAGATCTCCTGGGTTACAGTGCAAATTCTTCCAATGTCCATGCAGTGTCTCTTCCCTTCTCCCCACACACTCCTTTCGTTTCTCTCTTCTCTGCAGAAACACCAGCCACTAACACGGTTTGTGGTGCCAGCAGAGACTCTCACCTGGTTCCCTTCTGCCCTGATCCTCCAGAACAGGCTGCCTCCCATGAAGTGGGACTGCTCTGTTCCATTTGTTACCTTTCCTGGTTTCCAGGTACATTATGTTATTCCACTACATGGTCCTACTGTGGACCCCTGTTTTGAGCTTCCCCACAGCAAACATCCTGTGGTTACAGCCGTGCCTCTGGTTTGGATGCTGCTAAGGTAGAAGCCTGGTGACTGTTCTCTCCATAAGCCAATCGCTGATGCCACCGTACACAACAAACTCCTGTATGACACAGTTTGAAATCCTCTGACTGTATTTAAGTAACACAACCGAGAGACTCAGGACTGCAGAAAAGCATTTTGCACTCCTGCAAAAAAGAAGCCAAAAAGGAGCAGACCATGGTGGTGCCTGGGGAACTGATACTCAAGTCCTGGGCCACGGTGACTGGCACATGACAGATTCAGAGTCATAAACCAAGTGAATGAATGCTCCAAAGAGCTTTTGGAAAATATCTGCACCTCTTCCAACCACCTACATGGGCCAGAAGAGCCCCAGATACAGGAAATGTGACCCTACGCCTCTTCCAATCCCACAACACACAAAGGAGCCAGCAGTATTTGAGGTGTTCAAGTGGATGAACTACCTCTGTCATTAATAAGTCATCTTTCAATATTGGGGCTGAAATTTCATAGATTAGCCTACACACACACTCATTACACATTAATGTCACCCCCCGTGTTCTGCAGTATGCACCCAAGCGTGCCCCGTGCTGGTATTTCAGCTCTAAATGGCTGTTTTTAAAGGTCTCTTCTGCAGGCATCACACACAGGAGTTTGCCCATAGTGGTAAATATTTTACAAGCGTTGAAACAGAAAGCCAACCTGGCTAATGTCGTGTGCTCCTGTCGTTCCAGCATAGCACGTCTTGAGCAGTGACATTTTGCAAGCGATTATTCCAGCCCATGGACTGCAAGCTGTGCAGTTATTCATGAGGATGGGTGCGTTTTTGCTCCAACAGCTTGTAATCACCATCCTCAGCGGGACAAACCACACTGAGCTCCCCACAGCAGCCGGCATCTGCTGCAGCTCCATCATGTGATTGTTTGCAGCAGCAGTGAGACCATTGTGTCCTATTTCTGCCATGCAGCTCATTATCTGTTATTTCACAGTTCATATGGAACTGTTCTAGGAAGCAGTTCTGGGAAACAGGTGACTCTGAGTGCCTTCAAACCTTCAGTCCATGAGGAAAAAAAAGTTCACGAGAGCTACAGGCCAGTTTCACAGGATTCACCATCAACCCTTCCTAGCTTAGCCCCAGTGGTCACCTTCCTCTCCTTGTCCTTTCTGCTGGCTCTACTGTATTACTTTAACATCACAAAACAGAGAAAGACATCCCAACTCCCTACATTTTCTCTCCACTCCTGCAGAGCAGCTTCTTTCCTGCAGAAGAAACTTAGCATTGTCCAACCCAGCCTAAATGTCCAGCCCAGCCTAAACGTGCAGGAACTTCTCACACACTCTACCTACTGAATCAGCCTTGACTCATGGCTTATCCACCTGTAGCTTGGGATGCAGCTGCCAAAATACTCTTCCCAAGGCTGTTCTCAGCACTGACAGTGACTTTGAGACAAATGCTTCTCCAGCCCAAACAGTGAAGGTTGCTGAGATGCGAGATACTTGAAACCAGCCCTGGTAAGACCACATGGGCCACAGGCAGCAGCATTAGCACATGGAGCACAGCCCTCCTTGCAAAAGGAACTTGCAAATGAGACCCACTAAAGGCCAGAGGGTTTGTTCTGACCTGAGAGGTCTCAGGATTTGGCTTTGCTTGCCTTGGTCTAAACTGATTTTATCTTCTCTTAGCTCTGAACATCTCATAGCCAGGTCACTGCTGCCTTCCCCTGGCTTCGATTTGGAGTCAGAGCAAGTAGTTATCCTGGTCAGGTTGATCTGTCTCTAGAACCAAAAGATGGGAGAGTACAATGTGGCCTCAGACTCTGAACACCCCTGGACAGTCCTGTGATGCAGATAAAAGTGGTTTTTGATTGATAACGATTAGGTTATTAGCAATAAAATACTTCTAAGGTGTGCTCCATCTTGGCCCCTGTCAGGATCCTGAGCTCAGTAACCACTCTGCTGTACCATAGCAGTCACCTCCATCTGCTCACAAGCCAGAGCCCTGAACCTTTCCAGGCACCAAATGCCAGTTCCTTTCATTCCAGGGTAGAGACCACAGGCTGAAACACAGCTAGAGAAACAGTGTCAGCTTTGGGGAACCCAAACGTGCAAATCTGTGTCATTGTGGAGCTCCCTGAGACAACAGCCCAAGTGGCTGATTTTACATCTGTCAGCAGATGAGGGCCAGAAGCAGGTACTGACCCCCGGCCAGCAGCTGCCACAGAGGCCAGTGCCTAACAGCCTCCCTCACCAGGTCTAAGGAGATGAGTGTCTGCTTTCACCCCAGCAGGGAAGGGGTTTTTACTTTGACTGAGTGTTCCCTGTCCAGCAGAACACGGAATCATAAGAATCATCTTGAATCTCAGGCTGGTTTTCAGCTCCCTGGGGCAGCAGGAGGGAAGGAGGTGAGAGGGAGAGGAGAGAGAGTGGGCTCCGGTATCATTGTGCTGTGGTGATACAGAGAAGAAGATCTCAAAAGAAAACAACATCCCACACCACCGTGTCTCTGCTTAGTGTTTTCTGAAACGAGTCTGCAGCCACGTAGCCCCAACACTGGTTCCTGGGAACACATTTCCCTGGTCCTACACCCAATCTCCTTCTTACACATCCTGAAGAAGCAGAGACTTAGAAAAACATGGTCCTGAATCCCCACCATTTTCTCTGCTTTCTGAACCACAGTTCTTTGCCAGCCTGCGAGGGCAGCACTGCTCCTGCCGAGTTACTAATTTTCAGAGACGAACTGTGAATTTGTTGGCTGCACATGATATCGAATTTTTCTTCCTTATTGTGACAGCAGCCATTAACAGTGATGCTGAGGCAATGGGGAGCGGTCCTTAACACTAGAGCAGCTAATGACACCACTGTGCTAATTGTGGTCACCTCTCACAACCCCCTTCCATGCAAACCAGCCAAGGGAAGCAGCTCTTCACAGCATCTGTGACATCTGTGCAATGGGGGTCTGACTGCAGGGCATTGGGTCTCTCTCAGTGAGGCAGCCTTGGCTCACACATTGAACCAGTTCACTATGTATTTTTGATGCCATCTTTTGGCTTGCTAGCACAGGAACCCGCTTCAAACTAAAGGCTTCATTAAGGCTGCACAGCTCATGTACGTGAGAACCTCATTAACGAGAACTGGCCTGACTGAATATGCGCAGTGGGTTCATTCCCCCCTCAGTAAATATTTGGCATTACACCTATTCATTACATGGTGAAGTGTGCCATTAGAACAAAGGATTTGCTTTTTCAAATCATCTTTGAAACTGAAACTGCAGTTATTAGGAAAGAGAGAGAGAGAACATTTTGGCCTGTTAGAAACAAGTGGGAGGAAGAACCAGAACAGAAAAATTCCATTACCAGCCTCAATATTTACAGGTGGAACCCTAAATGCCTCAAATTAAGTGAGATTAATCCTACCTCCAAAATTAAATCTGTGCAGTCCAAAAGACCTGCTGTAATGAGAATCTAAGTTTCACAGGAACACAGAATGTCAGGGGTTGGAAGAGATCTCAAAAGATCATGTAGTCTAACATTCCTCAGTGTTTGTTATTCAAGGGGAAGCCTCCTGATTCTATGATGAGCTCAGCAATCTCTGAGCTCATCTTCTCCCAAGTCTCCAGCAACAGGACATGATGAAATGGCTTCAAGTTGCACCAGGGGAGGTTTAAGTCAGACATCAGGAAAAACTTCTTCCCTGACAGAGTGGTCAGAGGTTGGAACAGGCTGCCCAGGGATGGGGTGAGTCACCATCCCTGCAGACATTCAAAAAATGTGTAGGCATGGCACTATGGGACCTGGTGACCATGGTGAGGTTGGGCTGACAGTTGGACTTCATGATCTTTGAGGTGGTTGCCCACCTTAATAGTTTTCTGGTTTTCTGTAATGTTGCTCATGAAATGCTGTTTATTTCAAATGACAATATTATTATTCTAATATTTGGCTTCATTAATGTTATTCATGCTGTTATTAATATTACATTCACTTTCTCCCAGCATAAACACCCAGCTACTGACCTTAAGCTCTTCCAAGTCAGGCCTCTCCATATTGACCACAGCTGCAAGTAGCTGGTCCTCCAAGCCGTCTCGTGTGACGGTGAAGTTGATGAGGGTGCACTGCGCCTGCAGCTCAGGTTGGAAATGAGGGTTTGCCAGCTTTGTATGGAGGATGAGGCGGAAATCAGGGCTGAAGTCACACTCCTTGTCCCCGATCCTAATGCACCTGAAAGGAGAGCAAAAGCAGCATGAGCACATGCCTTGTCCAGGGTGACTCGCCCAAAGACATGGTGGTATCAATCAACGGCATCCACCAGCATGGGGTTTGGACTCTTCACAGAGAAATCACTACTAAAGCAAAAAGTACCCACTTCAATCACTTTTGTTCAGGATTAAAACCCCAGGCTGTTGCCCTTGAATTCTGGATCCTGTTTGAGAAGCCTCACAGTTTCCAGCAGCAGGATTGCCAGTTCAATCACAGAATCATAGAATGGGTTGGAAGAAACCTTTGTACTGGGGACCCCAGAGCTGGCTGTAGGACTCCAGGTCACCAGAGACCCTTGTCTTGCTGGCTGCTTTGGATCTAGTTCAGGCCATCGTTGGCCTTCTGGGCTGCCCTAACCCACTGTCAGCTCACGTTGAGTTTCTCATCCACCAACACCTCAAGTCCTTCTCCACAGGGCTGTTCTCAAGCCAGACTCCTCCCAGCCTGGGTCTGTCCTTGGGATTGCCTTGACCCAGGTGCAGGACCTTGCACTTGGCCTTGTTGAGCTTCATTAGGTTGGCCTGGGCCCACTTCTTAAGCCTGTCCAGGTACCTCTGGATGGCCTCCCTTCCCTCCAGAGTGTTGACCACTCCACACAGCCTGATGTCACTGGCAAATTGCTGAGGGGGCACTCAGTGCCACGGTCCCTGTCACCGACAGAGATACGAATCAGAACTGGTCCCAGTACTCATCCCTGGGCAACACCACTCATCAATGGTCTCCAGTTGGACATTGAACTGTTGACTGCAACTTTCTGAGTGCAACAATTCCCTGACTTGGGTGTCTGCAGAGGTGTTTCTCTCCCATATTCTCGCTCCTACCTTCTGGCTGCTGTTGTGCAGCACTTTTTCCCACTTCTTACATCTGTTATCCCAGAGGCACCAACAGCCCTGCTGATCGACTCAACACTGGCCAGCAGTGGGTCTTGGCTTCTGCCATCTTCTCACAGGAGCCACTTTACCAGAAATTTGCCAGGTAAAGCCAATACCAGAACGGTCTGTCTGTGGCCATCACTGGAGCACACAGCAAAGCTGTGCTCCTCTTACAGAACAAGGAAACAGTGACCTCCCTCCCTCCCCGCCCCTGTCACTGATCTTCTTTCGGCTGGAGAGTGACCAGCACCTGCCATGAGGAACTTGACGTCCTTAAGAAACACTTACACACCCCAAGTGCTCAGAGCTGCAGCTGCATTCCTGAGCAGAGGGTGGCTTTTGTTAAAATTCAAGGTTACTTGTTCTTCACAACAGCAGTAGCTATTTCGGTAGTAATTCAGTGTCAGGGTGGCCAATTACAGACACCAAGGGCAGCACACAAAAGGAGAATTACACGTGTCTCTTTCACAGGAGGTTTGAATGACACTGTCCAATAAAATGAAAAATCTGAGCCATCCTTCAGCAGAATTATTCGTGGGAGCCTGACTTCAAATGTGGTCGCTTCTGAAGGCACCATGTTAGTGCTGCTGTGTATGAACAGTCGCAGCCTGGGATCAGGAGCGAGAAGCACAACAGCACAAAAGACTCGGGCGCTCCCCATCCCACTAAACCTCCCTGATGCTCACCTCCCTTTCTTGATTGTTTCTCGTCCCAGTAAAGGCCCCAAAACCGGATCCACAGTTTCCTCCAGGTTTTCAATCAAAACCAGTTCTCCTGTAGCCAGGGCTCGTTCCAGTGTGTCCAAATACCTGTGGAAAGAGCACTGGTAGCCACCCCAGCAAAGCTGGCTGTGAAGCGGTGTGCAAGCAGCATGTGAGGGGTGGCAACTGCACACATATGGCAGCAATGGTGAGAGAGAATCAGGGGAAGATGGTGTCACTGTACAGTCCAGCAAGTGGCACTGGCAGAGTCCTGGCAGAGTGATAACTGGGTCTTCTTCCCCCAGAAAAGGGCATTGGAGCCAGTGGATAAATCAGGACAGCTCGCAGTTACTGTTCAGCAAACGCTGTTTTCCCTAGAACCCACTGGTGCAGGTGACCTGGCATAAAAGCTGACTGCAGAGTTGCTCAAATGGCCCTTTCCTGAAGGAGGGGGTGAGTTTAAACGTCCTAAAGCCATTGAAAGCAAACAAGAACCATTTCCCATAGGATGAAACACTCCCTTATTTACTGCAGTGAGGCAGTGAATGACGCTTTTAGCCAATAGTCCTGAGACATCACCACAACACCCCGAGTCCCCCTCGTAGGGCACCTGCCAGCCTGGTGTGTGGCCAGGGAGAGAGGGAGGAAAGAGACATCATGTTCACACCACAAGCTGTGATGGCAGCATGTGAATGTTACAGGGTTTTGTCCATCCCAGAGGTTTGTGTTTAGGTGCCTCCTCTGGGATCCTTATTTTCCACACACTGCTCTGAGCAACTGCCAGGCTTCATGACCAGGTTGGCCATGAAACAGGAATTGGCTGTAATGAAAAATGAGCTGTGTTTGCCTCCCATGCCAGAACAAATCTAATAACTTCTTGTTATCTTCCATGAGAAAAGCAGAGGAGGCACCAGCAAAACAACCTGGGCAACCCCAAGACACTTTCCAACCTACACAGACTTGCAAGCACCAACCATGGGCCACTCACACCTGTCACCAAAGCTTTGCTCTGTATGAAAAAAGGTCTTCTCGGCACTCAAACCTGAGCAGGGATTTCATGCTGGGTCTGTTCTATAGCACCTGGGACTGAGACAGCAGAAAGCCTATCTGTGCCTTGCCTGCAGATAAGAGCCAGAAGAAGAAAGGTTTAGGCAGATGAGTGCAGGGCTGCTGCACTGAGACCCTCTTGGCTGCTGCCAGCGTGGGAGCAGTTAACCCAGCTGGTCTTTGGGGCATGGTCACCCTCATGGCAGCTCAACCCTCATGGTAGCTTAACCGTCATTCCTAGGCCCTCTCTCCCCCACAAAAATTAAAGAAAACCTGCTCAGCCCTCCTGGGTGACACTGAGTAAGGACAGGACTCATGAGCAGAGGCCGATGGAGGAGGTCACAGTCAGCCTCCAGCACATAGCTCGCTCCTTTCCCAGTTTCAGAGGAGTTTCTATGGTAACAGAGCCAAGCACTAAACACACCCTCTATTTAACGAGGAATCTATATCATTTTGGTAATGAATAAGCAGCCCAACGTGCAAATACATTCGAGGGGTTTCCTCAGCGTAATTGGCTCAGATGGCTGCAGTCAGACACACACCGCTCATCAGGCAGGACAGGCAGTAACCGTCCAGAGGTACTACTGTGGGATAAGGCTGATGTTTACCCCTTCTGTCCAATGCGGACCACCCGGAGGCCTTCACCGTACTTCGTCCTGATCCACTTGATACCCTGCAGCTGGGGATCCACCATGAGGGGCCAGCGCTCACAGTTGGTGAGGATGGTGGCATTCTCAGTGGACATGCGATCGGCCGGCAGCCCCTCGTTCTGCCAAGCCGCCACATCGGCATCATCCGTCAGCATGGTCAGAGGGTCGAGGGACGGCGTTACAGGGATTGGCACCTGTTAATTAGAAAAGTGACATTAAAAGGTTGCAGTTAATTAAACCCCAGTTAGTCCTGTTTAGCACTGACTTTTCATTCTACAGGAGAGTTTTGATCTATTCTTGTTTCCAATTATTTTGTGAACGCACCCAAATCGCAGAGGTAACCCAAAGATTTCTGCCTGCGGAGCACTGAGCACCCCACAAGGTCCCAGCCCAGGCAGGCGGGCTCAGCGCACACCCTACCAGGAATGAAACTCCCCAGGGTGACAGCAGGGGAGAAGATTACCAGCCTCACCCGCCTGCTGTTGTGCTGCAAAACAGCGTCAGCAGGGCCAGGAACACTCTTCTGATGCAGAGGCTATTTCTGAGTGGGACAACCAGAAAGTGACCTGTGCCAGTTATCTGAGAAAAACGGGCTTTTCCCTTGCCTGTTAGAAACACAGGAGTCCCCTGGAATTTCTATGCACAGTCAGGTAATTTCTGGACCAATACTGCCTTTTTTAACTGGACTAAGAAATGCAGAATGGAGATTTCCCTCTCATCCGTGAGACCTTCCGGATTCTCTCAGCTTTGCTGCCTTGTTTTGTCTTATCTCAAAGCTACCTGGCATTCCAGCAGGACTTACAACATCCAGTTTCTGTGCTGATGTGCCAAAGCTCAGTCCCGCGGGAGACCAAGCACTTGCATTTACTGATGTATGAGAGGACCTGCTAAAAATTAGTGAAATACTAAACAAGTTTGAAACACGACAGCCTCCCTCTGGTTCGAACAGCAAGACATGGGTGAAACCAGCGGAAAGGTGCGGCCAGCATGAACAGAGCTTGTGTCCAGCATGAAGAACCATCTGGAGCTTTGCCCAGCCTAGGGGATTGCTGGCAGTGAGCTCTGCCTGCTGCAAGCTATTCCTTCTCCATATAATCTCCCTCCATCCCTGACACCTAGTTAAAACTGCACAGCTCTGTGTTTGAGTTGCTATATCAGGGTTTCCTCTGTACGTGAAGGAATCGGGTCACTCATACAGAGCAAGGACACCAAAAAGCTTTCCTCAGAAAGGGGTACATTAAGAGGGGCTATGTCCTGCTCCTCAGTCCAGCTCTGTGGGGACACAGGGATGCCCCTCATTTGACGGATCCCCTCCTTTGGGAGATCTCCTGTGGACATCAGGGTTTATGGCCATGGCAATGCCAGTAACAACAGCCTTTCAGAGAAGTGAGGGCTTACCTTTAGCTGCTGCAAGTACGGCTTCCAGATTCCATCTAAGAGGTCTTGACGGTACTTCTTCGTGAAGTAGCCAAGGTAGGAGACAAAGGCCGTAACCAGCAAGACATCTCCACACAAGGTGCTCTGTTGCTGTCTGAAGTCCTTCACAACTTCAGCCCATCTCACTTTCTCAGAGGCGAGTCCCCCAACCTACAATTTTCCAAGTGACACTGATCATTAGAGCAATTCTTTACACAGTAACTCAGGATCTGCTGGAGGGAGTCCAGCACAGAGCAACAGGGATGATGAAGGAAGTGGAACACCTCCCTGTGTCAAAAAGCTGAGGCAGCTGGGTCTCTTTCGCTTGGACAAGAGGAGACTAAGGGGTGACCTCATTAATTTTTATAAATATGTGAAGGGCAAGTGTCAGGAGGATGGAGCCAGGCTGTTCTCAATGTAATCTAGTGATAGAACAAGGGGAAATTGGTGTAAGCTGTAACACAGGACGTTCCATATGAATGTGAGAAGGAACTTCTTCACTGTGAGGATGATGGAGCACTGGAACAGGCTGCCCAGGGGGGTTCTCCTTCTCTGGAGACATTTAAAACCCACCTGGATATGTTCCTGTGCGACGTGATCTAGGTGATCCTGCTGTGGCAGGGGGATTGGACTAGATGATCTTTTGAGGTCCCTTCCAATCCCTAATGTTCTGTGATTCTGTGATCTGGCCATGTCCACAGATTCCTCCTGACATCAACTGTCGTTTGCTTAAGTTTAAAACCTGGGGATGGGGGTGGGATGCTGAAGGGTTAACTCTGCTAATCCTCCATGCCCTTCATTGTAAGCAAAGTCCTGCAGTCAAATCTCAGCTCTAAAATAATCAAAGAAGATCCATACCTGCTCCAGCAGGAATTCACCTAAAGGTACCTGCAGAAGGATACCTGAGGGAGCCCATGAGCTGGGAGTTGCATTAAGGCCACAAGTTTGGGTAGCAGGGTTAGGTTGAGGTTGGACTCAATGATCTTGAAGGTCTTTTCCAACCTGAGCAATTCTGAGGTTCACACCTCATCACATTCTCTCTCCTACAGAGCCACAAACTTCAGCTATTTGACACAACTTATTATTACCCCAGTAGATGCAATTTTGATCACAACCCCCTTGGGTCAATGTTTTTCCTTCTTTTAAGGCTCTATCCAGAAAACAACTCCTCGTACACACGAGCACCCAATGCACAGAGTCCTGTCAGGGGCCCAGCAGCTCCAAAAATGGTACAGCACCTCCCTGTAAAACATCTCTGTGCACACAGAGAACTTCTTTGACCACTGGTCCTTCATTCCTGAGGTTTTGCAATTACAAGACCACCACCTGAACCACCAACTGACTCACCTCCCACCCTTTTATTTTTTGAGAGAGAAAATATCGGCTCCATTACCTGAAAAACATAGCTGGGAAATATGAATGGAATTCACCCTCTGGGTTCAGAGCCAGAGAAGCTCAAAGCCTCAAGCACTCCGTATTGAGAATGTCAAACCTTATGGTCAAACTGACAAACCTGTGCTGTTGTCAAGGTGCTCTGGAATCACCCATTCAATGAGATCCCTTCAACTCACAGGCCTTGGTTACCTGGGCCAACCAGCACCTTCTAGGTTTCTTTTTCAGTGCACGGTCCACAAGAGCTTAGGGTCATTGCTCTCATTTCTCATTTTTATTCAAAACCCCTCTATAGCCTTCTCTTCTGCAAACCTCCCCAAATGAGGGGTGCTGCAAACATGACTCATAGCACCCTCTAACCTTCTTCGGGTCACTGCTGAATGTTTAATAGGGCCAGCTCTAACACAAATCCCTAAGATGAGCCTTACAAACCCCCTGAACAACTCATTCATAGGATCATAGGATCACAGGATGTTAGGGGTTGGAAGGGACCCAAAGAGATCATCGAGTCCAACCCCCCTGCCGGA
>JAOXOE010000787.1:857774-888105 GCA_028565055.1 Phoeniculus purpureus | reverse complement strand
TTTATCAAATCTCCCCTAAGTCTTCTCTTCTCCAGACTAAAAAGCCCCAAGTCCCTCAGCCTCTCTTCATAAGCCAAAAACTCCACTAAACCAGGTTATTTTCCCACCTTAAACTGATGTCCCCAGGATGGGAAGGCACCACCTTCAGATCCTGACTAAATTCCCCTAAGAGCTAAAGCTCTTCAGCCTCAAAAGGTACCATGGTACCTTCTGAGGGTTAGGAAGCACCTTTCCAGCCAGCCCAGCTTCCCACAACTGGAGGCTCAAGGACCTTTCAAAACAGAGGTCTTGTCTTTGCACTGAGCATTTCTATGGATACCAGCCAACCTTCTGGCATCTACAGCACCCTGTGGCCAGGAGAGTCAAAGTTTTGCTATGCTGTCTGTAAATAAAAATACTTCCATGAGCTGCCTGAATTTTTCAGCTGCTGAAACCTGTTTGCACAGTGGAAAAGCAGCAAGCAATTACGCTGGCATCACCTTCCCCTCGGCACTCAGGGTTCCAAGCCCTTGATGCCTGCTCTGCTGTCTCCTTTTGAGGCTGAAGAGCTTTAGCCTATTCAGTAATTCCTCCCGCAGAAGCAGCCTTTTGATTGTCCTTGCAATCTTTCTCTTTGCCCAGTGATGTAATCGTTATTATCCAGTTTCTTTTTATTGTCACCTTCTCCGCGCTATTTCCCATTCTACTCCATCTTTTGAGGTACAGCCGAGGGGGCGGAGGGACAGCTGCACATTTGAGATTTATTTAGAAGGAATTGATACAGCGAGATTGTGATTTTCCTCTCATTTGTTCTCCCTTCTTTTCCTAATAAAGCCCAACATTCCGCTGCAGCTTGGATTTTGTGTTTGCAGAGGCTTTTTTGCCTCTGGGAGCACAGAGCTTTCACACTCATAGAACTCTTAACTGTATCGTTTCATTTTTGAATGATAATAACTCGTTCAGCATCACTCACAGGGCATGGCCGAGTAAAAACTAACCTTTCCAGAAGACATCATTTTACATGGCTGTCCTTAAACACCAGAGGGGCTGGTTTAAGAAAGATCTGTTGGCTCCTGTGTCTATTAGTTCTGAACAGATTTTAATCAATAATCTCTTATACAGAATCACAGAACCAATTCAATTACCCAACTGTCCCATCCCTTCACTAAACCCTGTCCCTGAGCTCCAGATCTCCACGACTGGGAAACACAGCCAGGGATGGTGATTCAACCCCCTCCCTGGGCAGCCTGTTCCAAGGCCTGAGGACCCTTTCCAGGAAGAGGTTTCTCCTCAGGGCCAACCTAAACTTCCCTTGGTGCAGCTTGAGGCCATTTCGTCTTGTCCTTTGTGACACTTACTATATCCTTTCTCATATATGGAAGCAGACTGCTGCAGTTTCTCTAGGTTGCCTAGAGTCTTCTGAGATGAGGTAACTCAACTGCGTTCAGTGTGCAAGATGTGGGCACTGACAGATCTCACATAGTCATTGTTCGATTTCTGCTGCCTGATTTTTTTCAACCAATTAGTAATATTCAATTTGCCTTTCTTCCTCCAGTTGAGTACCAGGCTGCTGCTCCTGAGAACTCTCTGTCAGCGACTCAAGAGCTCTTGTGTGAGTGATAATAGTGCAATTAGGGCCCATCAATGTAAATGCATGATTACAGTTTGTTTTCCCTGCATGCATTATTTTACATTTGTCATCACTAAATCTCATCTGCCATATTAGCAGATGTCCACTCACAAACACCACCCAAACAGCCACCTGCACCGTGCTGGTGCATAGGTCCTCAGACACCCCCTGGTCCCCATCTCTCAGATCCTGGAAGCAGCCTTCCTCACTCATCTAAAGTTCACAAGATGCCAAACTCCAACTCAGGCCCTGAGAAAGTTTGTTTGACCTTCAGCCCCCAGGTTCATTTTTCAGTCCTTGCTCAGTTTGAGTGTTTCTTTCATACAACCTCCATCATGTTTATTTCAAAGTCTGGGAGCTTCTTTCTGACCACAGAGTGACAAATCCTGGATCTCCCATCAAATGCACAGCAGTAGGAGCTGTCTGGATCTATCCCTAGACTGAAGCCAGAGGTGACACAGGTGATGGTGTGTGTGGCACAACAGTCACAAGGCAACAGCCATGGGAGGTCTCTGCAGGGACCAATGGCCAGGCAGTTCATGCTCTACCAACAGGGGCTGCTACTACATCTCTCTCTTCCAGTGCTATAGTGGCCCAGCTGAGTAGGGTTAAGAGGGCTGTGAGTGAGGGAGCCGCAGAAAGATTATTTATGAGCCTGTCTGCAGCACAAGAAGAGCTCCAAGCAACCCCAAATCTCTTTCCACATCTTCACTTGGGGACGTGGTAGCAGTAGCAGGCACTGCACAGGACAAGGATCTGGTTTTCTTCTCTCGTCTGCTGTTGCTCTCTTTTTCAGACTGTACATTGTTAGGAGCCGCAGGAGGAGCTCAGCAGTGCTATATGCATCCCTGTGTACAGCTATCCCTCAGCAGCCGCAGGCAGAACCAGAATTCAAACAATCCCCTTACCATTCTCTGCCTTACAAAAGCCCCGGGTTGGCAGGGACTTCCCCAAGCTCTCAGCCTGTTATCAGCACTTGTGACTCTCAGGCTGAAAAAGTCACGCAGTGCAAGAGCAGCAGATGATGTTTAGCAGCCAGAGATCAATAAATCACATACTGCTTCTTCCTAGCAGGATCCAGTGCATTGCCCAGCACTCACCCCCTCACCGCTGTGAAGACCCTGACAACAATATGATCCTTCAGTTTAGTGTGATCTTCTGTGGAGGCAGAGATCTGCCTCCCCCTGGCTCTGCTTTTTCTCTAACATGGAAAGGAAAGGGTTTTTCCACCTGTGGGGCACTTTGTCCTGGCAGTGGCCGGGGGTAAAAGATGACAATGTTTAGTCTCCTGTGTGCACACAGGCAAACACAGCTTGGGGAAGCTCTTGGTCCTTTCAAACACAGAGAAAATCCACCTTCCAGCCTCCCTGGGCACCAGTTTCAAGGACTAATGCCCACTATGGCCATGTGCATGTCCACATGCAATCTAAAGACAAAAGGGTTATAAACGCAGCAAGGACAGTCAGGGCTGGAAACTAACAATCATATGTGAAGTAGAACGCCTGTACTTGAGTGATGGCCCTTATCTGCCCCAAGACATTAAACCACCCTCCTCTACATAGTTCTGCTGGTGCACAGATCAGGCTGCACACTAGAGACCTGCAACTCTGTCACAGGAGCGGTGCCTGCCCTGATGTATGAGAACCACCAATGCAAAATCGTTTCCATTCCTGGAACTCACTGTGATGCAGGGAGTGTATTCTAGGAAAATCAGAGGATGGAAGGTGCTGTGTGCACTCAGTTCCTATGTCAGCAGCCTCTGTGCCTCCCATTCAGGCTGTCAGAGCTGCATTTGCTGACACTCACCAGTCGATTTGCAAGAGCGATGGTACACGCTGTAGCTTCAGCTTCTTGCTGACATTTGAGTTTGTCTGAAGTGGCCTTCTCAAACTTGGCTGTGAGCTTCCCCAGGTTCTCGTTGAGGTGCTGCACATTAATTAAAATAAGGAGAAAAGAACAGCACAGGTTTAAGGAAAACCCTTCTCCAGAGTTGATTCACCTCCACCACAGCTCACCCTGCTCACGTTGGCACCCAGGGTGCAGCCTTGGCAGCAGGAGCAGATATTTATGTGCTTGTAGCTCCCCATCCTCTGAACAGGGCCGAGGTGCAAAATGCACACAGCAATTTATTTGAGAGTCTTCCCTTGGGTGAATTTGAACTGGGACAGCGAATCCTTATGGCAATTGTCACTGACCAGTGCTGGGGCTGAGCAACAAACAGGGCAGCTAAGAAAGGAAATTTTATGTTTCCTGATGCTGCAGCCCCCTTGGTCTCAGTCCAGTCCTCGAGGCTCTGCTGATTCACCAAGTTGTGATCAAACCCTCAGATGTCTCCTTGAGCAGATGGAAGGAAGCTTGAACAATCTCCCAGCCAAACCTCCCACACCCAGCTTCTGGAAGGAAAATCAATGAAGTTGTTCTGCTCCTACAGCCCCTGAGTGTGTGCCATGGGCCACTCCTAGAGGGGAACCCAACCAGCACCAGGTCTGCAAGGAGCTTTAGGGCTGAGAAGGGACAAGAGAAGAGCCCAAACCACCTGGAGCACAGAATAAAATAAGGAGGAGAAGGAGAGGGAGAAGGAGAGGAAAAATGAGAGGAAAAAGGACAGGAAAACAGAAAAGAGAAAATCAAAAAGAAAAATAAAAAGCCCTTTCCTTGAACAGAATGTTCACACTGATCTAAAACAAATCAGAAGCACTTGGAGCATTTCACTTCTGATAAGAGAGGTAGAAGTAATAATCGATTTTATCTGCACCCAGTGCAAACTGCTTAAGGCTAAACTGCTTGTAAATCATATTAACGGTGAGCTACACGCTAGAAACAAACCTGAGAATGAAAAAAGATTGTATTAGAGATATCTGCAGCTCTTCAGGATGCTGGAGAACACAAAGAAACCTCTCCTTGACCTGCATCAGAATTAATAACACAGGAAGTTTGTGTCTCTGTGCACGAGTGCAGGTTCATACGTATATACAATAAATACCTGTAACCCCTAACACAAACATGAGCTAAGCAACGTATTGAAGAGCCAGAAGAGGACACTGACAACAGCCAGCAACCACTGCAGCTGCACACAGGGATGTCCCAGTGAGGCTGTGAGAGGACATCCTCCCTGCCCACACTCACTGCAGCCTGACTGCCCAGGCCAGGAGCAGGCATGGTGTACCGTGCTTCTAGCAACCACAACACTCTCATTTATCACTGAAATTACTAAAACTGGATGTGTGACAGGTTGGGGCCCCAGCTGTGAGCAGGGATGAATCAGCCTCACATTGGTGAAGCCGTCCAAGACACCCCAGCTCCATCAGCAAGACCCACCCCCTTGCTGAGTAGTGTGTCAGTACCAATCACCAAGGGGAGACTCACCTATCCCAGGCCAGTGGAGCATCAGTGACCTCCCCAGTGACCATTTGTTTTAACGCAATCCCACTTCTTAATATATCAATGCATACAACAAAAGCTCTAGGATTAAGGGCTCTGGAAATGAGCAGGACAAAGGGGATGAAAAATGTTCCCAAGCCCTGTATTTCACATCTGAGATGGGAGAATTAGAGGCTAAAACCTCTAAATGCATCCCTCCCTCATGGTCCCTCCTTTCATCTGAAGTAGAAAGGGGCAACTGGAGAGCTCTGGAGAGTTTTGTAATAATTCTAGCTTAAAAGTGTAGAAAGTACTGTAAGAAGAATAAGCCCTAAGAGGCAACAGAGGAGTGTTGTGTTTTCTAACATGAAGATGTGCTGTGGAAAGAGTTGAGGAGTGGGAGAAGCTCTGCTGAAGGACTCGTCTGCCCTTCTCCAGGTCAGTAGCTCAAAGTCACGAATTTCAAGACAAAACTGTCAGCCCAGCTGCCCCCTTGGTTATTAGGGGGGGATTTTGCACCCACTGTGGTGTCAGTGCAAAAGCAGAGCCACAGAGGATCCTCCACTCATGAGGAGGATCTCAGATTCACAACAGCTTCAAAACCAGGCTCCTGGGAGCACTGGACCAGCTGCCACCCTTTGCAATGAGCAGGTACTGGCCTGGGAAAGAGCAGGGATAACAGCAGTATGTCTTCTAACATAGACATCACTTCCTGCACAAACAGGAGAGACACCGGGAGCTGCTGTCTATAGAAACACACTCCTAACTACCCTGCCAGTTCCTGTGTTCAGTCACTTTTTAAATTAATTTTTTTTAAGTAGAAAAAAATCTACATAAGGACAATGCACGATACAGCCTGCCAGCGAGCTGTGCCGTGACAAGCAAGAGCAGTCAGCACTGCCAACATGCCCATCGCCAGAGACTGAGCCCAGCTCTGTGCTACCAGCACTCTGAATCAGCCCCCACTTCCTCTCCCCTGCTCCTGTGCAGCACATCAGGAGCAGACTGCTTCGAGATGATGAGTTTTCTGAGGACCCTTGAGGAAAGGGAAATTACATTTCAAAAATTAGGTAGGAATAAGAAGAATTCAGAATGAGCCTCTCTCGCAAGGGGCAGGAGAGTCTGGAGAAGCAGATGTAATGTAGAAAGCATCGTTTCAGAGTGAAATTAGATTAGAGATCTCTTCCTTTCATTAGATATGAGGAAGAAATCATTCACTGTGAGGGCAGTGAGATCCTGGAACAGGTTGCCCAGAGACGCTGTGGCTGCTCCATCCATGGAAGTGTTCAAGACTGGGTTGAACAAGGCTTTGAGCAATCTGGCCTGATAAGAGGTGTCCTTGCACACAGCAGATGATCTTTAAGGTCCCTTCCAACTCAAACCATTCTATGATCCTATGAAACAGCAACAATTCTCAAAAATACTAGGGGGGTTGGAACTAGATGATCTCTCAGGTCCTTTCTAAGGCCCATTATATGATTCCCTGTAGAACAAGCTGCTTTCTTCAAAGCAGAACTTCCCCCCAGGCAGTGAGTACCACGATGGTTCCCACCAAAGCCAAGCACTTACAGCAATTTTGGCCTTGATGCTGGCCAGCTTGTCCTGGGCAGCCGCCAGCTCTGTGTTGGCCTTACTCAGCGCCTGCCGCTTGGGCTCCACATCACAGAACACTTCATGGAAGCGCACAATGTTCACCACCCAGGAGCAGAGGCCAGCCGCGGCGTAGGACTTGGTGGCCACAAACTCAGGTTTAAACTTGGGATCTTGTAAATAGGCCTGCAGGGCTTTGAGGCAGTTCTCATGGATGTGCTCCTTGTCGAACTTCATCAAGGAGTCCAGGAAACCATCCACCCTGGCCATGGCAACTTTCGCTGCTTTCCAGCTCCTGTCCTTGGGAATTCTTCCTCCTGGGGCCATCAGCACCATCACAGCAGCAGTGACATTGCTGACAGCTGAAGGTGGCGACCCGAAGGACCTCAGCTCTGTCAGGTTCTTCTGAAAAGGGGAAAACAAGGCTGTTAGACAAAAATGAATGGGCTTTCTTTTTGTTTTGCTACTAACACAGTCAGGCTCCCAAGCTATCAGTCTGAACGTTACTGCCTTTAAACACACGAGTCAGCTTTTACACAGAAAAAAACAGCGCAGATAACTCCCTGAGGACAGACATGCTGTTGTTGAAACCAGAGGAGCTGGTTTAAGAAAGATATACAGAATCATAGAACCAATTTGATTACCCAGCTGTCCCACCCCACCACTAAATCCTGTCCCTGAGCTCCAAATCTCCACGACTGGGAAACACGGCCATTCAACCTCCTCCCTGGGCAGCCTGTTCCAAGGCCTGAGGACCCTTGCCAGGAAGAAGTTTCTCCTCAGGGCCAACCTAAACTTCCCCTGGGGCAGCTTGAGGCCGTGTCCTGTCACTTGAGTCTCCTGTAAGGCAGCTGCAGACAACAAAGTCTCTCCTCAGCCTCCTTTTCTCCAAACTAACCAGCCCTAGCTCCCTCAGCTGCTCCTCACAAGGTTTGTTCTCCAGAACCTTTCCCAACCTTGCTGCCCTTCTCTGCACTCACTCCTGTCTCTCAATGTCCTTCTCATAATGAGGTGCCCAAAAATGGCTCCAGTACTCAAGATGTGGCCTCACCAGCACTGGAGGACGATCACCTCCCTGTATTCTGTTTGTAGCAGTTCCTGTCTGTGGAAGGTGGGGTCAGCTGGTACTTCTGAGCACCCATACACTGGTATCTATCATCAAACTGTTCCTAAGTGAGTCTTTGTTTGCTTTTAGCTGTTGTTAATCATCGTGCTGGGACACAGGCAGTTGGAGCTGCTTGTATCTCCAGTACAAAATGTCTCACTAATGTTCTCACTAACATGCTCAGTGGAGTCACGTGTGGGCACAGAGGAGCATACTGACATGCCCTCACCTGTCCCAAGCTCCTCACTCAGCTCAGCCTGCAGCAGCACATCTATGTGGTCTCCTGTCAGCCCTGTGTGTGGCTCAGAGGGCTGGGAAGGCTCTGGCCAAGCAGCCTGTGTCCCACTGGAAAGCGGATGTTGGGCTGGTACAACTGCTATCTGGGAGGTGAGCACTTCCCTGACATTACAGGAATGGTGGCACTGCTCCTCTGAATGGGAGGGAGTGTGATGCTGTCCCAGCCAGAGGGGCAACGAAGGACTGGGCAGCATGGAGGGGTTGGTCTCCTTCCTCACCACGAGCCTGCATCACAGCACTGTACTCCATGGTGAGGCTTTTCCCTAGTAACATTGCATATAACAGCACTGTCAAAATAAGAAGGCTCAGATAATTGGAGAGAAGCCATACACACACACAAATACCGCTGGTTATTCGTGTCAGCAAGGAGGCCAAGCTCCTTGATCCATCCTCGGTGAGAGGTAGGGTAGACCAAGACCTCCAGTGCTCTGCTAATGCTGCTTTACAGGTCCCTAGAGAAAATCCCAGCATCTCTCTTGTCTTTGCCTAATGAGATGTTCAACAACTCCAGCATGAAACCAAAACGAATGAAGAGACAAATATTTTCCCTTTGTCCAGTCCCTTCCTGTCCAGGAACAAGAGCTAAAGCAACACACCATCGCAGCAAAGCCCCATGAAAGCTCACCTAACAGCAAATGCATCCCTGATGGTTCTGCATCTTCTTCCTCTCCCTCAGCAGGGTTATGACAGAGTTGTGGCCCAAGCCATGCCTTGTTGTGCTCAGGGTAACATACTCTTTGCTCTGGCTGGAACTGCTTTGTGGCCACTGCTTTGCCCTGGCTGCAGCAGGAGTTTGCTGCTCCAGGATGCTGCATGAACTGCAGACCAAGAGAACTAGCCTACTACAGACATACCAACTGCAGGGACATGCTCTGGGGAAGACCTCACAGTGCTGGGCTCCAAAAACTCTTCACTAAACCTTGCTCCCTGTCACAGGACTCTCAGGACAGCCGAGGGTCATCCTCAGAGCACTGGCAGCCTCTCTCACTCCCCTTCTTCCTCATTGCTCAGGGGTAACAAACTCAGGGGAGTCTGGAGCCAGGTCTGGCCTGTGCCCCTGCCCTGGAGCCCAGCCCTCCATCCCACACATCCTCTTTCTTGCTAGCAGACAGGTCTGAGCCTGAGACAGCAAAACAGAGGCACAGAGCTGGTGATCCCTCTGAGATGCTCTTCTCTGGGTTCTGAAGGAGGGTGACAACAAGGCAACATCCCCTTCCGAATGGGGCATGACCTGAGCAGTGGAGCAGAGCTGCAAACAAAGCACCCACCTCCAGTTCCTCCCACTCTCCAAGCTGTAAGTAAAGGAGAATGCGGTGCAGCCCTTGTGGCTTCTCCAAGTTACAGCAGAAACCATGGATTCGCCAGCTGGGAAGAAGTTGGAGGGTAACACAAAACCCCAAAACTTGGCCCATTAGATGACAATGCACACCAGTGCAGAGGGAAGATTCTGGATCCCCACGGGAATCTTCATCTTACCTTGTTGAGGGTATTCAGAGCATCCTGGGCAGCTGCCAGGGCAGGCTCAGCCTTGGCCAGGTCCTCCTCACAGTCCTTCTGTTTCTGCTCGACCTCTTGGGTGATCAGTGCCACCTTCTGCTCCTCCTCATCGGCAATTGCCTTTTCCCTGCTCACTTTCTCTGTTTCCACCCCCACCACCTGGATCAGCTTGTCAGCATCATCATTCTTCTGCTTCAGCTCCACTTCCTGGGCAGCCAGCTTGGCCTTCAGCTCATCCACCTAGAGGGAAGAAACATCTTTGGGAGCAAGGACACCCACCCTGCCTGGCAGCCAAGGCTCATGCTTGAGTGGGGCTCAGCGGGACCCAAAAGAACAGAGGGCCTGTGTGTGGAGCAAGCAATGCCCTGGCAGCACAAGAAAGCCATATTTCATGCTGCTGCTTTCCATTGCTCATGGTTGCTGGGTCACAGCTGAACAGCCCATGGGCACGGGTGACACACCATACCAGCCAGCTAGCAGTGAGAAACCCAATAGCGCTGAAACCAGAACGAGCAACAGTGGCATGAGCTGCTGAAGGTTGTCCCACCTCTGCTCACAGCCTCTGCTTGAAAACTGGGCAGAGATGCCAGCACAACACAACCATTTATTTGAGCAGGATCCAATGAGAAGTAGGTAGAAGCTTCATTTCAATATTGGGATTATTTCTGAACACTCAGGAACGTCTCCACAGACAATGCATTTGCAGGAAGCTTCTCGCACTACAGAGCCAAATATACCCAGCTCTGAACAGGAGGTGTAATGTTCCACCACATCTGCATTTGCTGTACACCTGTGGTTTACGGTGGAGATGACACATGCAATTATGCAGCTGCACTTTCACTTCTCAGCCTTGAGAGCAGCACAATGGAGCACCTGGAATGTTGTTGAGGAGGATCTGTGCACCAGGAATGAAGCTGCCTGCATCCACTGCCACTCCTCCACCATTCCATCCCATGTCCCACACTCACAGGGCAGAGGAAACCACCCATCAGTCCCCTCACAAACACCAGGTCACAGAATCACAGAATTATTCTGGTTGGAAAAGACCTTTAAGTTCATTGAGTCCAACTGTTCCTCCACCACTGCCAGGTCCTGACCCTGTCCCTCAACACACATCTCCATGGCTTTGCAACCCCACCAGATACAGAGACTCCCCCACTGCCCTGGGCAGCCTGAGCCAAGTCTGGGGAACCCTTTGGGGGCAGAAATTGTTCCTCAGGGCCAATTTAAAGTTTCCCTGGCACAGCTTGAGGTCATTTCCTCTCATCTTGTCCCTTGAGAGAAGAGACTGATCCTCATTTCGCTCCAGCCTTCTGCCAGAGTTCTCAAGAGTGAGAAGGTCTCCCCTGAGACTCCTTTTCTTCAGTTAAGCCCCCCAGTTCCCTGAGCTGCTTCTCACAGCACTGGTGCTCCAGACCCTTCCCCAGCTGATGCCCTTCTAGGGGTCTCACTAACAGCACCTTTCAGTGGATTTACACAGGCTCTCTGCAGACCAGATTTGGTCACTATCCAGCCATCACAATGGATTGCTCAGAGCTCCTGAGGTACCCTACAGAAAAATACTGACTACAGGAGAAGTCGGGCACTTGGTTTTGTTGATAATTTCATTTTATAGCAGAAGAGAGACCATGATTTGCAATCTTAGAAACTGAAGCTATTGATGTTCAGCATCAGCTTCAAGCAGAGAGTGGCTTGAGCAGCCCCTTTGTTGCACTTCACCCATGGCCACTTCCTGCTGCCTGGCAGGTCAAGGCTGCTTTCAAGGGGACAAAAACAGGACTGTAAATCCCAATGACTCTGGATTTGCAGGAGTGCATAATCCTGTCAGTCGACAAACCCAGCAGCAGCTCCTTGTTCAGCTCCACAACTCCAGGGATTGCAGGAAATTGAAGCAGGAGTCTTGGCTGATGGCAGATATGGCTTGTGACCTTCTGCCCAAAGCCCAGCAATCATTGCTGGATGGCAACGGCAGCTTGGAGAGTTTACATAACCACAACAAAACAAGCCAGGGATTATAACCCACCAGCACTCACCAGCACTGCAAAACAGGCAGACTGAAACTCAGCCCTTGGCAGAGCCCCTCAGGCCAGAAAATGCCCTGACAAGCCTGCTTTCAGCCAAGCACAGTACTAATGGGACGGTAAAGGATCTGGTTATCACAGGAGTTTTAAAAAGAATGAAATTCAGTCAGGGCTTTGCCTGAAAGAAATATCTGGAATCCCAGGTGTGTTTGTTACTGTGAAGGTCCCTGCCCAGCTAGGCTTGAGGTTACAGGTTACAATTCCGATGGAAATAGTGCAAGTTGGAGCTGCTGAGCGGGGACAGGTGGACAGTGTCTGTGTAATGAAGCAGTCAGAAACAGGAGCAACACCTAAACAATCAGCGAAGCCCTGGGGGCGGCATAGGGAATGTGCATGTATGACACTTTTCCAATGTCACCTCTGCAGAAAAGCAAACAATTCTGTGTCTTCTTCCTGCCCAAACTTCCTCATGTCCAGACATGAACCTGACTGATGAGACACTGGTGAGTAGGAAGCCATCACCTTTGGGAAGGCACAGCAGAGACCTTAAACGTGCTCCCATCAATGGCCTCTGGAGCTGACCCTGGCAATGCAACGTTAGGAATAGAGGCATGAAAAGTTCTTCTCTTTCTACAAACATCACAGTAATAGAAGATGTTCAAACGTTCCCCTCTCTCACACCAAAAAGGACCTTCTATCCAAAAAGGATGGCAGCTTACACACAGAGCTATTTTCTCTTTCTTTGGAAAAATTGTATTTTCAGCCATTGACTTCCAAAATCCAGAGGTGGCCAAGCCCATCTTCTGTCCTTTCTCAGCCCCTAGCTTCTCCAACACAAGGTTTCGCTCATTACTCTGACATCCCCCTACTCCCAGTAAGCCAAATGAAAACCAGTAGTGTTATGACATGGTCACATCAGGAGCAGGGCCATCCATCATCCCTTTCACTACATTTTGAGGTTGCTCTTCCCTGGTCATTCTTGGGTCAGCTCCATGGCAATCCTGGTCAGGCTATCAAAAGTAACCCAGATAACACCATGAAGCAACAACATCCCATACAAAACACCATGATGCAGAAGGAGAACAGCATGGAAAATGCCACCATGACACACAATGCCTGTTCCTTTGAGCTGGTGCTCAGATGGAGGGGATGAAGACTGATGGAAATAAATAAAAGAATCATAAAATCATGGGATCGTTCAGGTTGGAAGGAGCAGACAAAAAGTGTGAGGAGAAAGGAGCAGCAGAGACCTGTAACAAACTTACCGCAACCTTCAGTCCCCATCCCCCTGTGCTGTTTGAAAGGAGAAGGCAGAGAAATTGAGAGTGAAGATGAGCCCAGGAAGAAGGAAGGTGTGGGGGAAGGTGTTGTAAGACATGAGTTTATTCTTCATTAACCTACTCTGATCTGATTGACACTAAATTAATTTCCCCCAGTCAAGTCTGTTTACTTGAGACTGTCACTGGTGTGTGTCCTTGTCTCTATTCCTGTCCTTATCTCAACTCATTACTTCTTTTCCCTATTTTTCATCCAGCCCTGCCCCGCTGAGGAGAAGTGACACAGCAGCTCGGTGGGCACCTGGCTTCCAGGCAAGGTCAACTCACTACACCTCCATGTAATGGAAACCAGGAGTACTCGAGGTGAGGAGAAGGTTGAACACCAGAAACCCATTTGTCTGCAAGACAAGAGCTCAGGAAGGCACTACAATAATAGAATCATAGACTTGCCTGGGTTGGAAGAGACCTCAAAAGGTCTTCTAGTCCAACCACCCTGCAGGGACAAGGGACATCTTCACCTAGATCAGTTTGCCCAGAGCCCTGTCCAGCCTAACCTTGAATACCTCCAGGGATGGGGCCTCAACTACCTCCCTGGGCAACCTGTTCCAGTGGTCAACCACCATTCTGCTAAAGAACTTCTTCCTAACATCTTATTTCAATCTGCCCTTCTCTAACGTGAAACGATTGCCCTTCCTCCTATCACTCCAGGCCTTTGTCAACAGCCCCTCTACAGCCTTCTTGTAGCTCCCTTCAGGAACTGGAAGGTCACTATCAAGTCCTCCTGGAGCCTTCTCTTCTCCAGGCTGAACAATCCCGGCTCCTTCAGCCTGTCCCTGTAGATGGGATGGGGCATGTGTGCATTCAGCAGGAACACCTGGCATGTGGACAACAGGGCCTCCAGAGCCACAGGGATGGATGAAGAGCAGCAGCACTGTAGAGTAGCAGGAAAAGATTGGTTTACACTCAACAGAAGAGTGTGATGTTAGGGATTCACCTCTTCAAAGAGAAGGCTTCACAGCTAACAGTGGAGTTCAGGGTGTTGCAGAGACCTATTCTGCTTGGTTCTTGCCACTGTGTTGGAGCAGCCACAGATATGTTTTTATAAATGACCATCCAGACACCACAGAAGAGGCATTACCAGACGTTTGGGAAGTGAGAACACTACCATCAACTCTTCCAGTGTCTGCCAATCCTAGTGGAAGCAGATGCCTTTTGTGTTACATGGAGCTGGTAAGCAGAAGAAAGCAAAAACCGTAAGAGAACAGAAGCAAAAAGAGAGGCTGAAGTGGCATGGAACCACATAGCACAGAGAAAAGAGAGCATTATGAACCTCCTTCCCATAGACAACATCAGAGAGACCCAGCACATGCCTTAGCACACAGAATATCACTGTGGGCCACAAAAGGGCCCGTACTTTGGTCCCAAACAGTGCTAAGAAATGTGAAAACCCTGTGAGCAGCTTCCTGGGGCCAGCACAATCTGATAAGCAATTAGTAATGTGAGGTAGAAAGGGAAAGAGAAAAGCAAATGAGACGTTCAAGGGTAATGTGCTGCAACTGCAACAGGGGAGGAGGAAGCACTTGGCTCCAACCAGGACAGCATAAGCAGAACTACTAACACTGGAGAACCTGGAGGGCTGGCTCCCAGAAGGCTCATTTTTACATGATTGTCCCTGTCTTGTTTCAAGAACACAAAATACATCACAAGGGTCAGCGATTAATTGATAGACCAAACAAGACTTGAATCTGGAATCCAATGATGCAACATCAGCCAATGTCATCCCCAAAATTACTCAGTTATTGGCTCTGAACAGAGTGCTGACCTCTTCACAGTGATCATCACTCTGAAAAACAAATGACTCATCCCATCCATACTCCTAGGTCTATTATGTCCTAATAACAGACAGCTCCTGCTTTTCTGAGTACTGAGGACAGCTCCTGCTTTTCTGAGTACTGAGGACAGCTCCTGTCTTTAGGAAAAGACCATTAGGTGTGTAAGCTAGTGGAAAACACTCCTTTAGAAAAGATGTTGGTCAACAGTACCAAGACCAAAAAGAAAAGAGTGGTCAAAAGAAAAGAGTGGGTAGAGAGGAAGAGTCGAAGGAGGGGGAAAGTTATGTTGGAACTGGAATGGCTAAGTCAAAAGGTCTCATGCAGCTGCTTGCACAACAGCCTCCTCCTGCCAAGGCAACACTGAACAGTCTACAGAACTGCAAAAACCTCATAAGTAACTTGTCAGGGCATCCGGGATCCAGGGAATACTGCTCATGGGAGCACTAGTCTTTTGATCTAAGGTACAACCAGGTCATATCAGGTATCAAAATCCTCCTGCCTTACTTTGAAAATAGAGCATATCGGTTCCAAGTGCCATGAGCACAACCTGGAGATGACACCTGAGTGAGACAGAAGACTTGGCACTTCCTCAGCACCAAGATCAACCATCTCCATGGATGAACACAAGGTTCAGTTTTAAATCCAAGATTGATTTCCAATACTGTTAAACATCCACACTCTGGCTTCAAATCAACATCAGTTTTGACTACTGAGCACACCTGATCATTTAAGTGTTTAATTTTAGGGTCCTGGTGCTAAATTTAGATTCAAATTTGACATATTTGTACCCATTGCTCTGCATC
Source organism: Phoeniculus purpureus (assembly GCA_028565055.1). Classification (NCBI taxonomy): domain Eukaryota; kingdom Metazoa; phylum Chordata; class Aves; order Bucerotiformes; family Phoeniculidae; genus Phoeniculus; species Phoeniculus purpureus. The sequence continues at coordinate 872,714 of JAOXOE010000787.1, read as the reverse complement.
TTAATCAGCTTCACAAACAGGCACTTCTCACCCCAGCCCTTCTCCAATCAAGTATGAATTTTGTCCTTTTACTCCTTGCAACAGCAAAACCTACAAGATCCAGAGGCACTGTGGCTTCCCATTCCCACTGCAGTCCTCCATCACTCCTCAACACCTGCTCTGTGAACATCAGAGAACTCTTGCCAACATAACACCCATATGAAGATCTGCCCAAAGCACACAGAAGGGTCCCTGCATTTGACTGACATTACAAGACCTTGTTTCTTCTCAAAAGGTTAGTTTCATATTGCCTGCACCAATAAAAGCTAGACCTGACTCATCTTGTTCACTGCTGGAGCATCATCCAAAAGAGTAGCATCCCACAGGTCAGCAAAACTACTTGTCTGCAGAGGTAGGTGCAAGGTCTGCTTTGCAGTGAGGTTACAGACTCGCTGATTTGGTGGGCATCTCTGGTTGTGATAGGTGTTTTGTGCTAGAGGCTGCTCAGCCTCAGCTGCATCCTTGCATAGGAGGAGCTCAAACTTGCAAAGCATTTATGAAACCTGCCCACCATTCCCCTGCATCCTCAGAAACCTGTCCTGCACCATGAAGAAAGCAACTGTTTGAAGAGAGATGTGGGCTATCAGAGCTGAGAGGCACTAACAAAGCTATGGGCATCACCCTCCAGTAAGGCACCTCCTACTGAGCGTGACAGACAGGAGTTAAGCCACCAGCAATGCCCAGAGCCTGTACAGAGAAGCAACTGAACCTGCTAGTCCTTCATTTGCATCACTACCTGCACTTCCTTGGAACAGCTTCAGGAGAGGCCCGTTTGCCCCAGCAGGAGCTTGTAAGTGAACATTTGTGAGAGTGACTAGAATATGAAACCGAGAGCAAAATGGGAGTTTAGCAACAGATGCAGAGAGCAAAGCCCTGAAAGGCCGTTTGTGATACTGCAGAGAGGTTTGTGTAATCCTCAGCACAACATCCTGCCATCACCTCAGATCTGGGGGACTTGGGGATGGCTCATCTGCTTTTCAGATTTGCATCAGTTATCCTTCAAGATGGGTCACATAATGCAAGGAAACAAGACCAGCAGCCTTCATTTCAAAGGAAGCTTCATTTAGTGAGAATCTCCTCCTTTAAATTGAGGTTATTGTAGACTTGCTGGATGCAACTCCAAAAATCCCTGACATCCCTGCTTTTTCTAAGCTATTTTATCATCCCAGCTAGAATTCAACCATTAGGAGAAGACAACACACAGCCAACTGGATCCTGATCTCATTTCACTCACCGTACCGCTTCATGGTTACCACCCAAACAGCAAACACTGGACACACACCTCAGCCCTTCTCCTTTGCAGTACAGCACATCACTCCTGCTCCTTCAGGAACCCAGACTAGACCCAGGATTTCACACAAACTTTGCACCCTGTACAGTTTCAGCCTGTAAAATTCCCTTTAAACCAGGATGCAGAGATGTGTTAACAGAGAAAAAAAGCCGACCATGACCTTTTAACACCAGAGGTTTGCTCACCTGGGCAGAGGTGCTGTTAAGCTTCTCCAGGCCATTCTCAAGACGTTCCATCTTTGTTTTTAAATCCTTGCCCTTTTTCAAGAGCAAATTCTGGTACAGTTTGATTTGCTCAAGGAATGACTTTGGAGTGGTGTAATTGTATCGGCGTTCGTTGCTCAGATACAGTTGGGACATCTTGTTGACACTTGTGTGGACATAGGCCATGAATTTGCTTATTGAATCTTTCAGAGAATCCTAAAGGTAAGATGAGAAGACAAGGATAAACTATTTCAAATACAGCAAGTCTGTATAACACAGACCTGCACCACACAGAATTTATTAACACCTGGGGTATTGGATGCAGTTTTGGGCTCCCCAGTTCAAGAGAGACAGGGATCTACTGGAGAAAGTCCAATAGAGAGCTATGATGATGATTAAAAGACTTGAACATCTCTCCTGTGAAGAAAGACTGAGAGAACTGGGGCTATTTAGCCTGGAGAAGAGAAGGCTGAGAGGAGATCTTATTGATGTCTGTAAATACCTGAGGGGTGAGTGTCAAGTAGAAGGGGCCAATCTCTTTTCTGTGGGGCACAGTAACAGGACAAGTAATAATGGGGATAAACTTGAACATAGAAGGTTCCACTTCAACATGAGAAGAAACTTCTTTACTGTGAGGGTGACAGACCCCTGGCACAGGCTGCCCATAGCGGTTGTGGTGTCTTTTTCTCTGGAGACTTTCAAAACCCACCTGGAGGCAGTCCTGTGTGACCTGTCCCAGGGGATCCTGCTTTGGCAGGGGAGTTGTATTTGATGATCTCTAGAAGTCCCTTCCAATCCCTGACATTCTATGATTCCTTTACTGCTGCAGCAAACCCCAGGCTGAAACATCTAAGTTGATCCTTTTTCATTTGTTATCTCTGAAATGCCTTTGCTCGTGTACTTTACACCTCTCTTTTCTATCACTGTATCTTGTACTTTATCTTATTCACAGCAATTTTTCTAGCACTCAGCTCTACAAAATAACAATCTTTTAAGTATAAACATTGGCTTTTCTCCTGCACAGATGGGGAAAGTGCACACTCAGAAAAAGAAACATCGGTGACATTATTCTTCCAAAATCCAACCCAGAACAGCCAAATAAACAGAACCAAATCCCTTTTAGTCTAGGAGCAGGTTGGCACCAATCAGACCTTGACATGCTTCTGCCCTTGAGAATTAGAGAAGCTCAGACACGTGTGGAGAGAAAAACATTGTGTTCCCTGCAATAAGCACAGGATCAAGGTATTTTCTACACCAATTCTACGCCTTCCAGTATCTGAAGGGGGTCTACAAAAAAGCTGGGGAGGGGCTTTTTAGGATATCAGGTAGTGACAGGACTAGGGGGAATGGAACAAAGCTGGAGATGAGTAGATTTAGACTGGATGTGAGGAGGAAGTTCTTCACCGTGAGAGTGGTGAGAGCCTGGAATGGGTTGCCCAGGGAGGTGGCTGAGGCCCCGTCCCCGGAGGTGTTTAAGGCCAGGCTGGATGAGGCTCTGGCCAGCCTCATCTAGGGTGGGATGTCCCTGCCCATGGCAGGGGGATTGGACTAGATGATCTTTCGAGGTCACTTCCAATCCCTGATGATTCTATGACTCAACACAGATTTCTAACTCCTCCTGCTTATTCCCCATTGGTGTTCAGGCATTTCAGAGTGAGCTTAGTGCTCTGATTTCACCCTAGGATGGTGGGAGGCCTTGTGGTCTTCATCAATACCAAAGCACTGTCCCACTGGTATCCACTCGCCAATGATCCCACCCCCCTTCAAATCTAGTTTAAAGTCCTCTGAATGAACCCTACCAATTCTTGCCCCAAAACCCTTTTTCCCTTCTAAGGTAAACCTTTCCCATGTGCAACTGTCAGGTCTGGGGTCTTTTAAAACCTGCCATTATCAAAGAACCCAAAGCCCTGCTAGTAGCATCAGTCTCATAGCCAGGCATTTATGAACTGAATCCTTCCATTCCAGCCCATGTCCTCACCCCAAAATGGAAGTAATGAGGAGAATACAATTTGTGCCTCAGACTCGTTCACCAACCACCCTAACGCCTTGAAGTTGTCTTCATTCCTCTCAGGCTATGGAATACAGCTTCCTCCCCACCTGTCTGGAAGATCAGTAGTGGATAACAGTCAGTTGATTTCACTGGGTTAGGGAGCATCCTAGTGATATCCCCGATTTGGGCTCCAGGTAGACTACAGACTCCCCTATGATGAGGGTCAACTCTGCATATTGGGTTCTGAGTTCCCCTCATGAGTGAGTCTCCAACAACTAGTACCCTTCTCTTCCTCTTCTTCGTGGAGGAGGTTGTCGTGTTACCGGAAGATCCACCCAATTTATGCTATTGTGACAAGACTTCTGTAATAGGTTGCCTATCCCTATTAGACTGACTGTCTTCCAGGGGAGGCTCATAACTATTTCTCAGCAGCACCCTGGGAGGCGGAGAAGGCAAGGTGGGTGCTTGCCTTCTGCCGTGGCCTTGAACGCACCTCCACTCACCTCTTCTACTTAGGCTTCTGTCTTCCATCTGAGACATACAGAATACAGCTGCCCCTTGATTCTGGCTGTATATCTTCCCCAGACTGCAGAGCCTGATGCCACCAGTGTGTCTCTATTTCAGCCTCCCTAATGCGCCTGAGCCTTTCTACTTCAGCTTGTAGTCTTTCAACCTTGCCTTGCAGCTGTGCTGCTTGGTTAAGTAGATAATACACCTGCTCACATCACACACCACTGTCCTCACAGCTGCTCCCTGAGATCAAGGTGAGGCTGTGGCATTCCCTGCAGCCTGTCACCTGTACAGCCTCATCTTGCTGGGGGACCTTTGTTTGGGTTCCCACATCCATGTGCACTGGTGACTAGCCTGGTCTTCTTCTCTTGCCAGGTTGACACCCCTATTTTTTGCTCCCCCTGCACACCACCAAGCAAACAGCTGCCTGTCTCACTCTGTGTGGACTGAGTGCCGCTTCCACTTTTGCTGTGTTTAAAACTCCTGTGGTTTCCACCCAGCCATGTCCCTTCTCAGCTTCACCTGCGAGAGATTCCGACTTCTATCAGATCCCTCTTTCCTTCCTCAAGCTTCCCTGGTTCAGGAAACTCCCCAACCACCTCAAAAACCTCAAGAAATAGCAGCATTCAGGACCAGCACCACCTGTCTCCCTCTGTGCGGACTGAGCGCCACTTCTGGTTTTGCCACATTTAAATCTCCTGCAGTTTCCGCCCAGCCATGTCTCTTCTTGACTTCACTTGTGAGAGATTCTAACTTCTGTCAGATCCCTCTTTCCTCCCTCAAGCTTCCCTGGCTCAGGAAACAGCCCAACCACCTCAAAAACCTCAAGAAATAGCAGCATTCAGAACCAGCACCAGCTGTCTGCCTCTGTGCGGTCAGAGCACCAAAACTAGACTAACCACTAAGTTTAACTCCTTGCCAGATACCCTGTCTGATAAGCTGCCCAAGATGAGACTCCAGCCTGGAGAACCAGGAGTTCAGGACACCCAGGTTTTAGTATCTGAGTGGTTTGGAGCAAATCACTACTGCACACTGGGAAATAGTGACACAAGCTGGTGGAAGGGCACACAATGACTAGCTGCTTTCTCAGCTGCCCTAACACTAGCTGCCTAAGAACACCAGACACAACTGCAGTTTCTTTCCCTGTCTATTTAATGCTTGGCTTGGGAGGATAGGGGTAACTCACTGTCAGGTAGACATTGTTCTCATAGGTTAACTCCTCAAGCAGAGGGAACTGTTTCAGAGCAGTTACATCTTCCAGTTTGTTGTTGCTGCAGTTTAGGACGCGCAGATCAGGCAGAGTTAGACTGCTGGGAAATTTGTCCAGTAAATTATCAGAGAGATCCAGTCTCTGCAGATGCCTCAGACGGGAAAACAAACGTGGGTCTAAGTCTTCAGTCTTCAACTGAAGCTTGGACAGACTGAAAACAAAAGAGAATATGAATTACATACAGTTCCTTGGAAAAACAAGCACTGTCTTTTCCAGGGTACAAGGTCCCACCCGGTGGCCCATCTCAGTCTAACACAAGGCTGGATAAAACTCACCAAACTGGATTTTTCTTGAATGCAGCATTCTGGAGAAAGATGCTGGGTCTGAGCACACCAGAGACCCAAATTATCTACAGTACAATTAACCATCTGGCTGATTTCAAAGAACTCACTTCATCCCCCCAAAAAAGGTAGCTTTTCCATTTCTTTTGCAGTGAATTTTGCTGCAAAAAATCTGCCAGTGGCAAATACAGAGATCTGCCTGACAGAATTCCAAGGCTGCCACTAAGGCAGACACACTGTGTCCTGAAAGAGGGAGTGGTACAGTATTTGTGAAGGGAAAAAGATACCCCCTATCTGTAAGGAAGTGGAAACTGCAACGTTGTAAGGAAGGGTTGGTCATTTAAATCCGATTAGATCATTCAGTTTAGCTTCAAACAGAGACTATTCCCTTTCTATTCCTGAGAGCAAACATCTCTTGAGGACACAGTCCTTTAACAAACACAACCTTCACCTATAATGCTCAGTAAAAAAAGCCCTTCTAATTATAAATGAAGTATGAACAAACGACGGAAATCAAATTAGAAAGCAAGACCACTTCTCATCTTGGACATCCAACCAGCCAGCCCAAGCACATAAAAAAGCTGAAGAGAAGTCAGTGAGATGAATATGGCATTTTGGGGAGAAACTCAACAGAGTGCTCTGCAGATGGGCATTCTGAAATACAGCACTTCAAAATAACGGCATGAAGCTGCATGAAAAAACCCACACTACTATCTAGACTAAAGTCCACTACTTTAGTCTAGATGGCTTCTAGAAAACACAAGTGACAGCCACACCAGGCAGACCTTTGTGGGGGTTATGTATATCAAACACATTTTAGAGGCATTGAGTACTGCACAGGTTTTATTGAAGAATGAATGAATCAAACAGCCTTTGTAATTAAGCTGCTGTGGAAATAGTAAGTGACTGGAATTTTGGGTGTCAAAGCAGACTAAGATGTGCTTCAGAAAAACCCTTACATTAAGGTTATTTTAAATGTATAGGGGTTTTAAAACCAAGTTCTGAAGCACTTCAGGGGTTCCTTGTCCTTTGGAGGTTCCTTGTCAGACGCCTGCTGAGTACCCACTGTTTAACTCCTTTTCTAAACGGAAAGGAAACCAAACTTCAAGCACTGCTTATGGAAGGGGATTGCAGATAAAATCAGTATAGAACACCAAAGCATTCACTGTTGGTCAAACATCATAGGATAAGGTTATTCAACACATTACTGACACATGCTGTTACAGTCTAATAAATATCCACGTAAGCAAATGGCAAAAACTATCTTCAAGTAGCTGTCACCAGGTCTCTAATAAAATTCTCTTACATTTGACTTTCTGTGATACAAAAATAATCATCTTCAGAATATTAGGAGTAGTTAGTACAACAGTTTCGCTTGCTCACTATACATACACTCAGTCCAGGGGTGAGAGAGGCTGTGAATAAAGTTGTTGCCCATCCTTATGTAGCATGGCTGGTACATGATCACATCACTGATAATCACTTTTCACTGTAAAGAGTCTGTTAACAAAACCCAAGACACTGCCCAAGAGATGGCTTGGATCGCAGATATTTTTCTCCATTATATTACAGGAGCATCTTAAGCAAGGACGACGGTCTACTCCTCCTGGCACTGTACAAGTTTCAGTTGATAAACCTCTGAAAGGAGCTGATATGACAAAGCACACTGCATAGCTACTGTAAATTCTAGCTTCTCATGTAATGGTTATATGTGCCAAGTAAGAACAGTTTGCATAGTTGCACAGTAATAGTTACTCACATTGCAGGGTTTTACGCTAGTCTTGAAGTACGGGTGGCTAACATTCAGGTCAACAGTCTGCTTTTTAAGAATCCACAAACTGAATTCATAAGCTGTTGATCAGATATTGCTCGTACACCGGAATGACAGCAGGGGAAATAAGCGACCTCTTAACTTACATAAATTGTAAAGTACCCTGATTTCTCAAAATCTTAATTGTACTTCTTACTTAGAGGTATTTTTACCTTGGAGGGAATAAAGTCCGTACCGATTTGTGCTACTTGCTTCATCTGGAGTTGCAATGAGAGGAGAATTCCAAGTTGCAAGGAAAGAATAATTCATCTGAATAACACCGATGCCCCAAACAGATTCTACTTCTTCCAGTACTTCAAGTACTAGTTTACACCTATGAGCTCTTACCAAAGGCCTACCTCTAGGGAGTAAAACCATCACTTCTTAAAAGCAAAAGAGATTCTATTTCTTCCAGTACTTTAAGGGCTATTTTATCTCTACAAACTTGTACCACAGGCCTACATCTAGGAGTAAAATCACCGCTTCTTTAAAGTAAAAGGAATTAGTCAGCAATTAATAAAATGTTACATACACTCAGAGCTTCAAGTAACAGTAACCATGGAAAAAAAGCTCCACAGAAGGTCTTTTCCAATCCAAACAATTCTATTCTGAGGTGGCAGCACATGTACAACACAAAGGGTGAAAAGAGGTGGTCACTGCTGATAACCTATCCAGTGAAAGCAGTTCCACTGCCCCTGCCTGGAAGATGCCATCTCCCAACTGGTGCTCTGCAACCGTCGCTATTTTTGCAGTAAAAATTATTCTGGGAAGAAAGACAAAAAAAAAGGGATTGCCCAGGCTGAATTCAGCTGGAATTTTCCATGGGCCTGTCTGCACTTACTTGAGTGTCTCAATCTTTCGCAGCCTTGTAGATCTTGGAACGGCTCTTTCCAAAAGGAGTTCTGTAGTAATTTTGGACATTTTTAATCTCTGCCCCTCTGCTGCAACCACTAATCAACTCCAAGATCTCTTCTTGCAATTTTCCTGGGAAAACAAACAGAAATAAGAGGAAGTCCTTTCAAACAACTCTGTAAGGGGAAGAAAAAAATTAAGTTACAAGGTTTGCTACTGATACTGTTGCTGTGTTTGAAGTTGCCTTTTTTAAAAAAACAGTTGAAATGAAATTACCAGTTTGTTTTGACACTGAGCACAGGCTGACCCAACCCAGCTCCAAAACCACAGCAACACCTCCCTTGGCAACTAAAGCAACAAGACTTACTGAAGGTGAAAGCTGTCTGTGAGGTAATGACACCTGGGGCTAAGACAGCCTTACAGGTACTTGTTTGAGCCTCTTCTGTGCAACTGGGCTCTGCTCAAATAAACAGTGACAGCAAGAAGAATAGACCTATAGTGATCATCTTCCTCCCAAGGAACTGACACCATGCGCTTCCTGGCCTGACTAAGTGGGCAGACGCTTGGCTGTCTTCTAAATTCCCTGTAACTTTGGGAAATTGAATCCATGACCAGAAAAGGAAATCCCCATTGATCAATAACATCATTCCCTCACCAAGGAAAAAAAGCAGCATTCAGCATGCTATTGGTAATGAACAGCTGTTTCATTCATCGCTGTGGGCAGTACATGTGCACACACTGATATTTACAACAATAACACTGATAGATCCGAGCCAGCTTCTTGAAATGACTGGCTCACGGTTTACCACCCTGACATGGATTCCAAGAGAGGGAAATAACACAGTAAAGAGCTCCAAGGCCAGGCTTGCTACTGTCGTGCTGTGTTAGTTTCACTGCTGCCTATCACTATCAGGAAGAAAATGAATGGGACTAAGCTGTCCTTAGACTTGACTTCAGCACCACAACATGCCCACAGCACCCTGGGCATGATGCACAGTGGGGCATTACTTTGTTAGCACCTGTGAGTAAGGCAGACCCTTTACGTACGGAGTACCTGTCTACCAGCATCAAAAGCACCGAGTCTGAAAAACAGTGTGAGCTCAGCAGAATTTGATTCTTCCAGCAACAGAGCTGTCACAGTATAACAGAATAGTGGGGTTTAAATATCATCCAGTCCAACCCTCCACCAGAGCAGATCCCACAGGAATAGTCCAGGAGGGTCTGGAGTGTCTCCAGAGGAGGAGACTCCACAGCCTCTCTGGACAGCCAAGGCAGGGCTCTTCACAAGGAAGAGTTTTTTTCCTTATGTTCAGGTGGAACCTCCTCTGCTCCAGCTTCTGCCCAATGCCTCTTGTCCTATCACTAGGTACCACGAGAAGGGTCTGGTCCCATCCTCTGATGCTCACCCTTTAGATATTTATAAGCCTTGATGAGATTAGGCTAATCAGTGCTTAGGCTCCCTGCATCTCAGTGTCATCCTCTCCAGACTTTTGTCACTAACAGCCAAACCCCAGGCTTAGGCCTTTACCTGCTGAACCCAACAAACCTCCCTGAGCTCTAGTGTCTGTGAGAACACTGCGACCTCGATGGCAATTGATGCTCCCATCACCCTGGTTTTGCCCTCACTGAGACCTCACACACAGCTGTCACCCGTGACACCGTGGGAGCTGCTGGGCAGAGCACGATCCCCCAGCCCCCAATGCCGGGTGATGCTGCAGAAGGCCTCTTCGTTACCCACCCCCCCCATTTACCCAGCCCGAACCGGCCACCGAAACCTCCCGCCCCACCGCAGCGGGGGGCAAATCGGGTTTAAAACCACACGAGTTCAGCTGTAACCAGCCTGCACCGCCGCCCCTCGCCCACCTCCCGGGGTCCCGGCGCTGTCTCCCTGAGCTGCCGACGGCCGCGGAGCCGCCGGCTCCGCAGAACCCTGCTCGACTTTGGCGGCCCACACCGATGCCGTGCCCGGTCCGGGGAGCCACCGGGTGTCGGGCGGAGGCGGTTGTGCCGCCTTCAGGGCCTGGCCGGTTCCCGAAGGGCAGAATGAGGCTCTGGGACTGCCCCCGCCTCCCGCTGCCACGAGACCCGCGGCCTCAGTGCTGGGAGCAGTACCCGGCCTCGGCCCGAGGCTCCTCCGCGGACTCCAACTCCCGGCATCTCTCGCGGCGCAGACGGGCCCCGCTCCTTTGCTGGGCGCCGCATGGGCTGCTGGGACAGCGAGTCCGTCCTCCTCTCCCCCCACCCCTCCGCTGCCTGCCGCCTAGCCTTGCCCAGCCCGCGGGTCCTGCCTCACCTGGGCTGGCCTGGCCGCGGACGGGAGGAAGGAGGAAGAGGAGCCGGGGAGGAAGGAAGGGAAGGGAGTAGAGGTCGAGGAGGAACAGCGGGAGTCCTGTTGGGGATGGACGCGGCAAACGGCAGCTCGAGGCCGGGCTGCGGCTGCTCGGGGATCCGCTCGTGTCTGCTCTGTGAGGGGCCCGCACAGGCCGCTCCGCCCCCACAGGTACCGGGGAGGGGGCGGCGGGGCGGACCCGATGGCGGGGCGGGACGGGACTGGAGGGATGGGCTGCAGCCATGTTCCCTTCGGAATGGGGGGGCCCAGCCGGGCGGGAAGCGGTCGTGGCAGCTCAGGGGATGCGGGACCCCTCCGCCAGTGCCGGTAGAGGGTCTGGTGCCGGCTCCTCGGGGGTCTGCAGGGACCGGCGAGGCTGGGGACAAAGCGAAGATCCCCCCCAGGGCCAGCCCCGGGGAGGCTATGGGAAGAATCCGTGTGGCTTCGCTCCAGTAACGCTGCAGGCTGCACCCGGAGCTCACCTGGGACACAGAACTACTGCAGCTTGGCCTCGGCGGTTGTTACCAACTACATTCAACAGTTATTGACACGACAAACCACGTCGCTCCAGCCGGCTAGAGGAAGACCCACCATTAATCTCATACATTTGGCACTGAGGATTGTCTGTTCTTCTCTGCCTTCACAGAATAAAGAGATTACTGGGAAAGAAAAGTGGCTTCAAGTGCAGCACAGTGGTGCTTCTCATTCGTCCAGTCACTTTCCATGCTGCAGCATCAAGGTTGTAGGAAAATCATGGAAATACCTTGCTTCTTTTATTCTCCATTGTTATTTCCACAGGGAGAAGATAACTTCACTTACTGTCCAGCAACAGGCCTAGCTAAAGGAAATGAGTGCTCGGAATTTGCTGGCTGGGCATTTCCATTTCCAGGAGTGTTTCTGACAGAGGAGTTCATTAACGAAGATGAAGAATCCAAGATAGTTGAACTGATGGATCAAGATGACTGGAAACCATCACAGTCTGGCCGAAAGAAACAGGTTTGAGTTTAGAAGCACACTTGTTCTTAGATCCCTCTGGAAAAGGAAAGCTGTTTTCAGTTGAAGCACAGAACGTGTCTGTGTTCAGTGAATGTTTCCCTTTGGAAGCTTTTCCTGGAAATTGAGCGTAAGAATGCCTTGTAATTAAAGTCAGTTTCTTCGAACAATACCTGATAGCCTTAACAAATCTTACTTGATGGTACATATTCAGGCACTAAAATTCAGTCTCCAAGTGACAAAAGTGGCTGTTTTTACTTTACAGGAGAAAAATTAAATTCCAGAGATAAATGTGGCCTCACTGGGTCCATTTGCACTCTGGTGACCAGGTCACTGGGAGAGATCAGAACTCAGAAGACTTCACTGTGAGCACTGTAGGCATCACAGCCTGTTCAAAAAGACTTGTACTAGATTTTTCCTGCCCTCTTCTTTTCCAACAGGACTATGGACCCAAAGTGAACTTCAAGAAACAAAGGCTGAAAGCTGGCAGCTTTACAGGTTTGCCTAGTTTTAGTAGAAAGATTGTGGCACAGATGGAGGCCTGCTCTGTACTGGGTGGTTTCTTCCCCGTTGAACAGTGTAACTTGGACTACATGCCAGAAAGAGGTTCTGCCATTGACCCACATTTTGATGACTGGTGGCTTTGGGGAGAGCGTCTGGTTAGCCTAAACTTGCTCTCAAGCACTGTGCTGTCCATGTCTTGTGACTCGGAGGACACTTTGCAATTATTTCCCATTTCCAGCAAAGAAAATGGGGAATTAAGTCCCCATGGATCTCTTACATGGATGTCAGCATACAAAACTTTGGGTGAAGAGGGAATCAACTATGTTTTATCCCCAAAGCTTGTTCCAAGTAAAGAGATGACTGTAGCGATTCACTTACCCCGAAGGTCTCTGGTGGTGCTGCATGGTGACGCACGGTACAAGTGGAAACATGCGATTTACCGCAGGCACATCAAGCATCGCCGAATCTGCATCACCTTCAGAGAGCTGTCTGCGGAGTTCAGTGCCGGAGGAAGGCAGGAGGAGCTGGGTAAAGAACTGCTAGAAATTGCTCTTTCATTTCAAGGAAGACCAGTGTGATCAACAAGAGGAAGCTAGAATTTCATTTTGCTAGGAAATTTTGGAAAATAAAGAGCAGAATTTGTACAAGTCAGTTGGTTTCTGAAGGTGGCATAAGGAAGTAGGTGTCTACAGAGATAAACTCAATCAAGCGGAAGCTTAACAGAAATAAGAGAGTGCAAGGAAGGGGTGCACTCTTTGTTTCTTTCAAGACTGTCTCAGCAATGTGAGTTTTTAAGCAGAAGTAGCAATGAGCAGTTGTGTTCATGCAAAGAGCAAGTAGCCAGCTTCTAAATTATTAAGTTTAGAACCCTTAAACTGAGCTGAGTATAAAACAGTTCTTGGCACTGGTTCTGCTCAAACTCTGCAGCAGATTTTAACCTCTCCTGGCCTGTACTTGATTCTGTCACAGTGCTTTTAGCTTTGTGCTGTAGGGACAAAACCTCCTTCTAACGTGCTTCAGATAGGCCCTTTATCTGAAGGGAGGAGGGTAAGAAGCATCTCTCTGCAGATAGTGCAAAAGACTGAGAACTAATTAAAGTAATTATCCTTTGCTAAAGATTCATGCTCTAACACTGAGGATTAATCATAAACACTGCATGTGACCTATATCTTCTGGGACGGACGAGCGGCATTTGCAGAAGGCTGATGCTGGCTATTCCGCAGAGGCAGCTTGGACAGAGTTCAGACCAAAGGCTTGCGCAGACTCTGCTATTTTCTGATCATCTGTCATCTCTGAACCCTGCTGTCACTCTCAGTAGTGCGAGTCCGATTTGGGGAACAAGCTGGGTGACAGACTGCAACACTGGCAGCTCTAATTTTTTTTTCCTGGCACCTCCAGCAGTCAGTTTTGGGTCCTGCCTGGTACCTCAGCTTTGAGTAGCCATTTGTAGCAGAAGCTGATCCAGGGCCATCTGTCCATTCTGAATAAAATCCTGTGCTCTTCAGAATGATGCAGTGCTGTGGAAGAAGTGTGATCCTTTAATAAACACTTAGGTGCCATCTGAACTGCACAGCACAGCCATGCCAACAGCAGTGAAACACTACAGTGCAGGTCAGAAACCAATGGGGGGGGTCATATGCTCACTGTATGGGATCTCAGTGTCCCTCACGGGTGTATCCCACTTCCTTGGCACAGTGCACAGGATTTTGCTGCATGATATCACACTCATGCTATAGACACTGCCCTGTGCTTCAGGTACTGTGGGAGGGAGCTCTGCAGGCACCAGAAGAGTTACTAGAAGTCACTTAAGTGTATCTGGACATTGTTTCCCAGTTTAAGCTAACAGATACAGCCACACTACTTTGTGGCTGCAGTAAACCAGTTCCAGTTTAGCTCAGTATTTAAACAGTTGTGAATGTTGTGATAATCATAGGTGTTAAGGCACCCATAAGCAGGGCTCACCTTGGCAGTTTTAAACTGCAAACTCTGTCGAGACTGGCTGCCAAGGATCGCCTCTGAGCTCCAGCAGTGCTTTCAGCAGCCACCACCTGCCCTTTCCACCAGGAACCCCCTCACTGCAAACACAGCCATGGACAGGTCATGCTTGCTCACAGCAAGCTTTACCACAGGAAATGTCACATAGGCTCCCACTTGTCCAGCTGACTCCCAAAAGCAGGGCCTTGTGCTCTCAGAAGAGCAGTTCGGAAGAGTGGTTCCTAACCTTATTCCAGCAGGCTAGCATGAACACTGTGCTGCTGGTGTAGTGAAGCTCAGGAGCCACAGCAATAGTGCTGTCCCCAGGCTAGTACCTGGAGCTGCTGCTGCCAAGCAGGAGGACACAGCTGGCAGCTGTCCAACAGGAGGAAACCCAGGGCAGCCTTCTAAGAAAAACAAGCACTGATCTTGTCCCTTCATGGCTCTTTGGATACTGAGCCTCTCCAGCAACCTGCTCTTTGCTCAGCAATCTGCAGCAGTCAAGTTATTTCCATTAATGTTTGGCTCTTATTTCCCTTTCAGGTTTACATAGTACTTGCAGGCGTTGGGAATACTTCCTGCACAGGTTCCTGCTGTTTCATCCTCCGCACGGAAAGCAGCTGATGGCTCCTGATGCAGTGCCACAGTAACAAGACCCACAGTATCAGTTCATTTTTTGCTCTATGTTTGTTCAGCAGAATTCTTCTGCCTGAATATACAATTCAGGAAGGTGCTGTTGCTGCCAGACTTGCAGCTCTTTCTAGCTGATACCTTTGAAACAAAGCTGATACATTTCATAGTAGTATCATAGTATCATAGTATTACCAGGGTTGGAAGGGACCTCATAGATCATCAAGTCCAACCCCTACCACAGAGCTCAAGGCTAGACCATGG
>JAOXOE010000787.1:843297-857674 GCA_028565055.1 Phoeniculus purpureus | reverse complement strand
GGAGGGCCAACTTTGGCCTTTTCAAGCAATTGCTAGGGGAAATCCCATGGGACAGGGTACTGGCAGGTAAAGGAGCTCAGGGTAGCCAGTTAACATTCAAAGATCACTTGGTCTAGGTGATCCTGCCGTGGCAGGGGGATTGGACTAGATGATCTTTTGAGGTCCTTTCTAATCCCTAATGATTCTATGATTCTCTCAGCTGGCTCTCCCCACAGACACCAGCATGCTCTCTGCACTCACTGTGTTCTGCAGGGCTGTGCCTAGGGAGTGCAGGATGAGCCCTCGATTAGCAGCTGCCTGACACAGATCTCCCACTTCCTTACATTAATAATTTTAACTTTTTTTATGCTTTTTTTTAATTTTCTTTTTCCAGCTGAAATTGTTCAGCAAATCCAAGCTGACATTCATAAGCTGATTGAGATGGAATAAGCCGTGTATTTGAGCAAAATGTAATTTCCCAATGCAATGAATGAAATCCGCCTGGCACCAGCAAACATTGTGCTCAGTCCTCGCTCTCCTGATTAGTCCCAATATTAACTGGAGGGAAAGCACCAGATTTTGTTGCAAATTCCAATTTACATGAAGTGCCAAAGGAGCACAAGATAAATATCACTGTCACTTTTCAGTTAAACCACTTGTTAGGAGGAGTAACACTGAATATGTGTTTTATCCATCTGCATGGCAGTGGCTGCATTTGGCTGCCAGGGCCAGCAAGGGCTGAAACCACCCATACCAGTGGGGATGGCAAGACAGCAGCTGCCACCCCGCTGAGTCACAAAGCATTTTCATACAAAATCAGTTAAAACTATGACTTGCAGGGCAGGTCCATTTTCTGAAGTGACCTCAGGCCAGATGTGCATTTCAGCACCTAGAAACCAGTCCTTCTCTATGGGGATCAGCAACAATTACTTACATCGTATCTCAAAGCTGGAGGAACACTTCATCATCAGTACCACAGACATTGAAACACCTTCAGAGCTATCAGAGGGAGCCTTGCCATTTCTATATGTCCTCTTTCCAAAGAGAACCCATCCAGACCTCCAGGCATGCAGGATTTTCAAAGGATCAAAGCAGTCTAAATGCCTCAATCCAGTTAAACCAGCAGCCTGAGTGCATGTAATACATTCGGAAATCCCACTAAGGACCTGTGCAAACATGGCTCTAAACCAGTCATGAAAGCATTTAGGGAAATTCTAGTGTCACTAGTTCTGTAACTGGCTGTCAAACGAAGACAATGAAGCACATGAACATTGTCACAGACAATAAATGTCCATGCCATGTGCAGAGCATCGAGGGCCAAAGGTATCATAACAGCTACCAGCCTTTAGAAGAACCACCAGCATACAGTTACTTCATTTGACAGCCCCAGGCACCCTCCTGGTTTCACTGAACACCGTGAAAGCAATCCCTATAGATAAAGACTATGATAAGACCACAAAGCCAGAAAATCCCCTTACACATGGCACATGGCATCCTCAAAGAGTACCAGGTTCATAGCAGCATTGACTTCATTGTAGTTGTCCAGGGCTTCCACAAGGATCTGGTTCAACTCCTCCCAGGCTGGAACTGGCCGATAGCTGGGTTCACCAATGCCTTTGGCAAAATGGCAATAAACATTCATGTGCCTGGACTGCTCTAAAGTTTCTTCAACGTCCTAGCAAAGAAAAATAAATCCCTCTGTATATAACAAGTACAGGAAAAACCACTGCAGCTGTTAGCCACCTTTTACAGGAAGTACGCCTTGCCCATATTGCACCCACACATTGGAAAAGAACAAAGAAGGATAAGAAAGGAAAACAGATGAAAGAAAAATGCCCCAGTACTGACTTCTTGTGCTCTGACAAGATTTTGCAAATCACAAAACCTCAATTCATTGCCCTAATTGGCAACAAGAAGAGCACCAGCCACACAGTCAAGCTGCTGCAGGGATAATGGTAACACATGTGTTAGGTCATTGCTGTGCTGGTACCTGTGTGAGTGGTGTGGCAGCAATGCAGGGGATGTCTGGCCAGAGGGGAAGCATCGAGCACTCCTATTTGAAAAGCATTTTGGAAGAAGGGAAAGCACTAGTGTGTGTCTGCATTTCACCTTGCTCTCCTCAAGATCCTATCAAGGACCTGACCCTTCTACTGCTGCCACATGAGACACAAAGTACTTAAATAAAGGATTTTAATGAATTCACAGAGGCCAACTCTAATCTCCTCAGTCCATCATTTACCCACACTACAACTCTAGCAGCCCACCATACAGATTAGGGAATTCTGCTCCTGGGCACCCATCAAGAGTTCTGTCCTCCAGGCAAGTGAGAGAGAACCTCAACACTTACATCATAGAATTTTTTTACCATCTCCAGCTGCATTTTATCAAAGGCTCCATAATCCTTTTCTTCAACCATCTTATCCCGGTACACCCGGTTTGACTCATGCAGATAGAGTTTCACTAGGTCTTGAGGTTGCTTCAGGCACTCAGGAGTAGAGAACAGCAGGCCCTGTGGAGAGCAGAGAGTCAGTAACGGCCACCTTGACCCTAAGGGACAAACTCACCTCAGAATCCAGGCTATCATGCTAGAACAGGGCTGAATCACTTTGAACGCAGAATTATTGCAGCTGAACTTCTCACCAAGCCCCAACTCAATGGCCCTGCAGCACATGCCAATCCAGTTTATATTCACTCTATTTATTCTAACACCCCAAACAGCATCTCCAACACAGCCTGGCTGGACTGCTGCTCCTGACCAGGCAGAGTCAGGCATCAGTTCAGATGACAGCTTTTGCAATCCCAACATCTCACTGTGGGAGCTTTGTCAAGAAGGAAAAATAGTTTGGGAATTTTAGTGGCAGTGGTTTTATTTTTTAAAATCAATTAATTTTAATTAGGTGCTTTCTGCCGGCAGGAAATATTAGTTGCTGTCTGCTTATCACAGTATGTTTACCACGAACTCTATTAAAATGCATAAAGGAATTCTATTTCAAAGAGGTGGTGCCTATAACTAAGCCTATTAGCAGCACACGGGGTTGTCAATGGCATGAATTAAGTAGACAGCTTTTATTCCTAACATCTAATTATTTATCCATGAAATACAAAATGCATAAAAAGCAATGCAAAGCAGCGCCTCTCAGCCCACTGGCCTGTGGCTCCAACCATTTGGATTTCAAATTTGCCATTGCAGCTGCCGAAATGTTATTTATTTCCAGGAAAAAAAAAAAAGCAGTGAGAGGAGCTGACAACTCAGATCTCATCAGGTCCTAAACTGATTTTTAAAAATATAAATCAGTTAGTCACTCTACAGATATCCTCTTGACGCAGAAGTTATTGTGTTCTTGATGCGAGCATACGTAAGGCTACCTCAGACGAAAGAAACCCCACACTTCACAGACCTGTCATCAGTTACTAACACTTGAACACCTCACTTTGCAAACCCAACCCTTCTCTATTCCCTTAGCAGAGCCACCAGGCTCTTCCATGAAAACAGCCAGCTGTATCTGCAGAGGGCAATGGGGATACTGAGTGATTAGTGGGAAGGGATCAGGTGCACCTGAGTTCTCCAACAACGGCAAGTTAGGTGAATGTTGACCTGATGGAGTCAGGAGGCTCTACAGAGGGCTCTGGGCAGGCTGTATTAATGGGCCAAGGAAACTGGTCTAAGGCTCAACAAGGCCAAGTGCCATGTCCTGCATTTGGGTCACACCAGCCCACTGCAGCTGAGGGCAGAGCAGCTATAAACTGTGTGGTGGAAAAGGACCTGGGGGATTGGTTGACAGTGGCTGAACATGAGCCAGCAGTGTGCCCGGGTGGTCAAGAAGGCCAACAGCATCTCGGCTGGTGTCAGCACTGATGTGGCCAGCAGGACCAGGGCAGGGATTGTCCCCTGTGCTGGGCACTGGTGAGGCCTCACCTCTAATCCTGGGGTCAGTTCTGGGTCCCTCAGTGTCAGAAGGACATTGAGAGGTTAAAGCGTGTCCAGAGAAGGGCAATGCAGCTGGGGAAGGGTCTGGAGCACTGGTGCTGTGAGGAGCAGCTGATTAACTGGAGAACAGGAGGCTGAGGGGAGGGAACTCCCTGAAATTCAGGAGGTTGGAGTGTGATGGGGGTCAGTCTCTTCTCTCAAAGAACAAGTGACAGGATGAGAGGAAATGGCCTCAAGTTGTGCCCCAGGGGAGGTTAAGGTTGGCCTTGAGGGACTATTTCTTCCTCCAAAGGGTTCTCCAGGCCTGGCCCAGCCTTCCCAGGGCAGGACGGGAGTCCCTGTCCATGGAGGGGCTGCAAAACTGTGGAGATGTGGAGTGAAGGACAGGAGTTAGTGGGGACCTGGCAGTGCTGGATGACTGGTTGGACAAAATGAGCTTAAGGTCTTTTCTAACCTGTCTGATTCTCTGATTCTACAAATCCAAAATTTATCCATCTGACTACTGAGTTGTATTTCAGACAAATCTTCCAGAAGCTTCTCCTCACCAGAAAGGCCAGGAGCTGGTCAGGAAGCTCTCTCTGCTGTGCTGAGGCTTCCATGGACAAAGATATAGAATGCAGTGACATCAGCAATGAAAGAGCAAATGCCAGCAGAAGCTGCCGCTGTGCCCACCAGCGTGTGAGTGGATCGTCACTGGGCTGTGGGGGAACTGCCACCTCAGACCCAGACCCATCAGATCAGGATTTATTAGTGGGTAATTCTGAGTGACAGGCTGCTCAGCAGCTTAATAGCCACCCCAGGAGATGATGCGTGTTTGGCATGGAACAGGGAATATGTTAATCATCCCAGCAAGACTTGTCTGCTGCGATGTTGTCACACATTGCCATTCTGGGGGAGACAGGCTGTCACGGCTCTGACAAGGCAGGGCCCAGCCTCAGCCAGTTGCTTGGGTTTTTCCCATGATCTCCATGAAAAAGGGGAGACTGAAGAGCACTCTGACCCCATCAGCCTGCTGGGAATGTATCCCATTCCATTGGGACTCCATGTGCTCTGCACCCACTGCAGCTGTGCTGAGGGAAGTCCAGGAGATATTTTTGCTGCCTGTCAGGGCTCTGCAAAGAGCAGCAGCTATCAGTCAGCTCACACTGATGGTATTAGCCCTTCTGTGCAGCCAACAGTCCTGGCCCAGGGCAGGACAACTCACACCACATCTCCCATTAATGTGTCCTAACCCACAGCATTCCCTCAGACAGTGTTACCACTATCTTCTGATCAGGAATAGATTCCAAAGACCATCAGGCACAGTCACACTCTCCAACCAGCTTTCTTGAGTAGTGTTATCACCTAAAACCATTGGAAGTCTCAGAATCCCTCAAGGAAGGCCAGATCCCATGCAGTACAATTTCCTCCATCAGTAAATTCAACTCTTCTAGGCCTAATGTGAAGCCACTCACAGATCAAGGGTTTACGCAGTTTTCTACAGTGAGATGCCCAGCACTGGTACTACCCACAGAGTCAGTAAGTCCCACATCACACAGCTACATGACGTTTGGCAACAGAGCTCTTCAAAGAAGATATTCAAAGTTAGATGGTCAGTGAAGAAAGACATTCATGTTCTTCATAGAATCACAAACTGCTTTGAGTGGGAAGGGACCTTTACAGCTCATCTAGTCCAAGGCCCTACCCTGAGCAGGGACATTTTCAAACAGAGCAGCTTGTTCAGAGCCCCAAGGTCCAACCTGTCTTGAGATGGTTCCAGAGAAGGACCGCCTCCCACCTCTCTGGGCAACCTGGGCTAGAGTTTCATCACCCTCAGCATCAAAGATTTCTTCTTTAGATACAGCCCTTCTTTAGTTTAAAACATCACCCCTGGTCCTATAACTCCACATCTGATAAAGGTCCCTGCCCACCTTTCCTGTAGGGCTCCTATAAGCCCGGAAAGGCTGCACTAAGGTCTCCCTGGAGCCTCTCTTCTCCAGCTGAACACCCCCAACTCCCCCAGCCTATCCCACAGCAGCAGGTTCCCCCTCAGAGCAGCATTTCTGGGGCCTCCTCTAGGGCACTCCACTGGCTCCAGGTCTCTGCTGGGCTGAGAAGCCCTGAGCTGGACCCAGCCTTGTATGGGGTGGAGGTGTCACCAGAGCAGAGCAGAGGGGCAGAGTCTTCTCCCTGACCTGCAGCCCATGCTGCTGGACACCCAGCCCAAGACACGGGTGGCCTCTGGGCTGTGAGAGCACACTGAGCCGACAGTGAGCTGGAAATACAGTAATAAACAGCAACAGAAACGTTCAAGTTATTCTAGCAAAACCTGCAGAACTGTAACACCTGTCCAAAAGCCTGGGTCTGAAACAACACGATGTGAACTCTCGACATCAGGCTTGCTAAGCTGGTAAGTATTTCCACCTCTTCAGCTCTGCAGCCTGCAAGGCTCCCCGCCAGGCACCTGCCCACCCGCTCTGCGATGGCTGACTAGCGGGTGTGGGAGAAGGTTGGGACGCACAGCCCAGCTGCCCCTGCGGCACAGCGGCTGGGAGGGAAGTGAACGGTGACTGTGAAGAGAGGGTTAACAGGCTCTCACAGATGAGCAATCAGCAAGTCTAACGGGCATAAAAGGCAAGAAAAATAAATTACTTTTGCTCTTTCTTTGCAGTCAAAAACTCAAATTATCATTATTATCATTATTACTACTTGTGCAGCATAGTGACCCCTTTCTAGTTGTCCTGCTCTTTTGAACCCTGGTGTAGAGAGGTGGGGGCTGGTCTCCTCACACAAGTAATGAGTGATAGGAGAAGAGGAAATGGCTTCAAGCTGCACCAGGAGAAGTTTAGGTCAGATATTAAGAACAACTTAATTGAAAGGGTCACCAGAGACTGGAGCAGGCTGTACCAATTTTTAAACATGCTCAGCAGGGAGGGCTGAAAGGCTCCAGCCACCCCATTGGTACCACATAGTGCTGTGGCTACCCCATTGGTACCACATAGTGCTGTGGCTACCCCATTGGTACCACATAGTGATGGAGCAGCCCATGCCCAGCCACTGGACCTCTGTTAGAAATACTAAAGGCAGCAACAGTAAGACAGAAGGAAGGGAAAGCTCTGACACAGGCCTGGCCCTGGTAAGCAGGTCCTAGCCAAGCACAAGGCTAAGACCCACAAAACAGCCCCAGACCAAGGAACAAAATTACAGTGCTGCTGGCCCTGCACCCCCTCCAGCTGCTGCTGTCCCCTCTTCAGCCACACACTAGTAGCAATCACACAGGGTGCCTGTCAGCACTTGCAAGCCTGAGATTTGTGGGGCTCTTTAGCAAGTTCAGCCATAGGTAAATATGAAAATTCCTAAATACCCTGGCGCCAAGGGGCTGCTGAAGCCGGTGCGGAGGCAACGCTCAGCTGAAGCGAGGCACAGCAGAGCCTCCGCTCTCATATGCCATCAGGCTGATCTTCCTCAGCTCTGCAGATCTGAACATGACAGGCTGCTTGAAAATCCTGATAAAAATGGGAATAAAAAGCAAAATAAACTCCCACTGAGTCTGTGATTATTATTTTACAGAGATGACAGATATAATTTAGAGCATAATACCATGGTAACCCATTCTGATGGAAAGAAAGACAACAACAGGGCTGTCTCTGGTGTGAGCCAGCAGGGAATGTATTTTTAAAAAGTATAATCCACAGCTCTGTCAATGCAGAGACCTGTCTTCTTTAATCAAAGGTAAATTGCCTGGAGCCTACTGATCCATTTAACTGTGCAGTGCATGGGGGAACCCAGAGGCATGAAGAGGTGCCACAGAAATGTGAGACAATGTTGGGTCAGGCTTTAACTACAGTCGGGAAGCGCTACAGAGGGAAAGACAATGGAAACTCCTTCTGATGAACCCAAAGGATGATGAAGGACTGAAGAGGACACCTTGACTCTGCAACAGTAACATCAGTAACAGTGATACAGTGTGAGCACTGCAGGTTTTGCCTAATTCTACCCCAGCCCCCTCTTGCCCATCATTCTGGCCTTGGTTCTAGCCTCTTCTCACCCTAAACATGTCCAGGGAGATGTGACAGCAAATTTTAGCTGGAGTTTTACAGCAAGTCTTTATGGTCTGGCTGAGCCTTCTGCAACTGTTCAAAACCAGCCCATGGGCACAGGGGGCTGGAAGTGATCCCAGATTTTGAGGCCCTTTGATAAGCTTCTTCAAAAT
This sequence comes from Phoeniculus purpureus, assembly GCA_028565055.1. Lineage (NCBI taxonomy): Eukaryota > Metazoa > Chordata > Aves > Bucerotiformes > Phoeniculidae > Phoeniculus > Phoeniculus purpureus. The sequence goes on along the minus strand of JAOXOE010000787.1, from coordinate 849,575 downwards.
CAGGAAGGAGTACCCCCAAATCCAGACCCTCACTGGTTTCCAGACCAGCAGTGACCTGACTGTGTCAGTGAGTTCATCATAGGAACCACACCTGGGGCTGGCTTCCTTCTCAGCTTGGTTTCCTTTCATTCCCAGCTGATCCACCAGTCCCTAGACCCTGGAGGCTCATGTTGCCCTCCGAGGAGCCAGACTGCTGCAGTGGGTGGACACATATTGCTCTGGTGCTACACAGGAGAGATCACTTATTTCTGCATGAGGGCCTCCCCCACAGTTTCACCCTATGGCCCTTGCCCAGCCAATGTCAGAGGAGCAGTGCACAGTGCAATAAACAAGCATTAAACGAGAAAGGTTGATAAAATCTTTGTGTAGGAATCCATGGAATCTCTCATGACCTTCCCAAGTCAACACATTGAGATGCTTCATCTCAGGGAACACCTACTCTAGAGCCAAGGGAGCCTCAAAGCAAGCACAGCTCAAGCATTTCAGACAAGACACTCGCACAATGCTGGCAGATATGGTGGAAGACCCCAGTGTCTTGTGCAGCTGCTGAAGCCCAGCTGGGGTGTCCTGACAGACTTCAAAAAGGATAGACATCCACTCTTAGGCAACAGAGTGAAACCACACCTGTGGTCATGGCAAAAGGAGCTGAAGAGCCCTGTGGACTCCCCAGTCTCAGATGAACCTAGATATCCTCACACACCTTAACCCTAAACTGGAGCCAAATCCCTCCTCACGCCTGTGAGGTGCCCATGTCTGGTAATAAGACAGTCACCTCAGACTCCTTTTATCTCCAGTGAACAAGGTGCTTCACAACCACAGTTCCTCTGAGCTTCTTTCTGTGTTTCCAAGAGGATGAGCTGAACTTGAACCACACAGCGAAACACCCAATTTTCTCTGCTGAGGCAGACAACATGACCAGCCAGGCAAAGAGGAATCTCATTGAAGATGCTCAGATCCCCAGAGATGATCATTCCAATTAATTAGGACAAACAGGAACAAAGCCAGTCCACTGCTGCCTGTTGAGCCTTCTGCTCCCAGGGGTACAGGTTGCTTCTTCTCCCTTTGGTTTCACCAATATTTTTCCTTGTCCACCCAAACTTCTCTGGTGTTTTGCTGTCATTTGAAGTGAACATCTCCTGGAGTCACCGTCAGCTAAACTCTTGCCCCACTCTTGCTGCCTGATCAGCTCGGGCCAGGTGCCAGTGGGTACTGGGTGCAGAAAGAAGAATATGAAAGCATTGAGTACCAAGATCAGTCTGCTGAAGGGAATTCCCATGGGCTTGTTTTGGAGCGGTCCTCCTCCTGTGCCACACACACATGCATGCCAAGTCCAAACTCATTCATTCCTCATTAGCTGCAACAGTTAAGACACAGGTTCTGGAAGTGTTTTATAATGAGACAATTAGCAAAGAGATTCTTGTCATAAGAGCTGTCAGGCAGCTCTGATGAAGGGAACCAAGCTGAGCTTGCAAGGCCCTGCTTGAATGTTTAGCTCTATTATTAATATCTAACACACGGTGCTAACAACAGAGCCACAGGACAGATGGCAAATGGGGCCACTACTAATGACCTGTGCAGAACCAGCAGCATCACAGCACAGCAGCAGCAAGTCTGGGGCTTGACTCCTCCAGAGCTGGGACTTGCACATAGTGTGTGCCTTTACTGGTGCTCACTGGCTGCTTGGATGACTGTGGAATCGCTGGTACAACAGCAACCCCCAAGTGTCAACAGTACATGCAGCTCTTACACATCAGTGTCTGATGGTTTGTCTGGGATTAAAGGGACTTTGAAAAAGGCATCATGCACCCACCTGCAGCCTTACAGCCACTCATTCTCCATCACAGCCTGAGGAAGCTCAGCTGGCCCTGATTTTTAGGGAGTTCTGTTTCCCCTTTTTTTTCTCCTTTTGAATTACCCTTTTTTTCCAGATAGCTTCACATCATGGGTCATGGGCCAGATGGGTAGACTGCAAAGGGGTGAAGAATTGGCTGGGCCATCAAGCTCAAAGGTCTAACTCATGGCCAACCACTAAAAGTGTTCCTCAGGGGCTGGGACCTTGCAATCACTATTCAAAGTCTTCCTCCGTGACCTGAACAGGGCACTCTTAGCAGCTCTGCTGATCACGCTGACCAAGCAGAGAGGTCCTACACCAAAGAGAAGGACCTTGATAGGATGGCAAAAGGTTATGTGAGGTTTAATCCACTTTTGGATCCCCTAAGTACAAGAAAGCCATTGATGTTCCAGAGAAGGTTTGATGAAGGCCACCAAGGCTGTAAAAGAGTGGAGCAAACAGTGGAACACAGGACATGCAGGGGAAGGCTGAGAGAAATGGTTTGTGCAGCACTAGGAAGACCTGAAGGGAATCTTACTACTGTCTACAGCTACCTGTCGGGGATTTAGAGAGAAGATCGAGCCAAATGTTTATTTTTTTGTTTGAGATGCAGAGCAAGAGGACAAGAGGCAACAAGCACAAACTGCAGTGAGGGGAATTCCAACTGAAATGAAAACACAGAAGCATCACCAGGGAGTGGATTTAGCAGGACAAGGGCCAGGCAGGCTGTGGGACCTCCAGCCCTGGAAACATTCAAAATTGCTTGATCAGTCTGACCTAACTCTGAAGCTGGCACTGCCTGAGCAGGGGGATCGACAAGAGAGCTCAAGCTAATTATGAATTGATGAAGATATAACAAATGCAGCACATGGCAAAGCATCCTCAGAGTTCAGAGTCTTTCACAGTTTCAGGCAAGACCAATTATACACTAGCAGAGCTAAAGAGGAAATTGGATGATCTCAAAATATTTTTAGGTAACAAAATAATCAAGAATGACTAGCAGACAGTAACAAAGGAGCTCAAGAAAAATGGAACCACAATTTAAGTGAACATTATGAGACCCAGACACCAGACTCCCTACTCCTAGAGCCATCTGAGCTCCACCACCCAGATCTGGCAGGACTTTTCCAATCCCACAACCTTACCACCTTTCAAGCAGCCTCCAGTCAAAACTAAACCTTCCCATTGAAAGGTTTCTCTTCTCTCTGCCTTTCAAAGCACAGATTAACTAGGAGCCAGGATTTAACATGACCCCCATCTAACACCAAAGGCTGCTGATGTTTAGCTGAGCACAAGTGACAGGTGTTCATGACACAGCGCAGTCATTAACTTAGTTTCCCTTTGCCTGTCATTACTCCAACCATTGTCTGATGGATCAGACCACAAGATGATGAACTTGCAGCACCTATTTTGTGTAACAGAATGTTCTGAAGGACATGAACAAATCACAAAGTGGGGCTTTACAACAGGTTATGGTGTTTCAAACCTAACAAATTGGCTACTGAGGACATTCACAAACTTCATGAATCAGCCTTGAGCTCTGACGGGCTCTTTGAGCAGCAATAACTATCACTGCAAAGCCAGAGATTTCTGGGCAGAAAAGGAAATCTCCACTAGTGGAAGACACAGTGCTGCTAAAGCTGAGCAATTTCCCTTCGGCACAAAACGGGCTCCACTGGTGATTCAGTTTCAGCGAGTAACTCAAAGCTGGTTTTGGTTTATTTATCAGTGCTTTCAATGCACATGCTGGGTACTTGACCCCTGAGAAGCCACGAGGCCATGCCAGTAGAGAACAAAAATCTGTGCTGCTTTTAGGCAGAGCCGCTGAACTACTTACAGTTCTCCTACCTTCAGGACCAGCAGCTCACTAAAACTCTAGCACCTGCAACCAAAAAACCTCCCTGTAGGGTGGAGCAGTGCCATTAACCCCTACATTTACCCATGTCAAACTAAGGTTCAAAAAGATGAGGCCAGATCCATCACATTCACCAAGAATCACACAGAATTACAGAATGATCGAGGCTGGAAAAGCCCTCTGAGCTCATCCAGCCCAGGTGCTAACATCACCACGTCTGCCACACCAAGTCACTAAGAGACACAGCCAGTCTGTCCTTCAACACCTCCAGGGATGGGGACTCCATCATGGCCTTGGGGAGTCCAGTCCAGGCTCTGATCACCCTTTCCATGAGGAAGGCCTTCCTAATATCCAACCTAACCCTCCTCTGGCAGCTTCAGGTCCTGCCCTCTCGTTCTGACACTAGTTGCCTGGGAGAAGAGCCTGACCCCCACCTTTCTACAACCTCCCTTCAAGGAGTTGGAGAGAGGGAGAAGGTCCCTGCTGAGTCTCCTTTTCTCCAGGCTAAACACCCCCATCTCCCTCAGCCTCTCCTCATTAGACTTTCCCTCCAGCCTCGTTGCTCCTCTGGACCTGCTCCAGCCCCTCAATCTCTTTCTTGAAGTGAGAGGTTCAGAACTGCCCCCAGTACTCAAGGGGAGGCCTCCCCAGTGCCCAGTACAGGGGGAGAATGATGTCCCTAGTCCTGCTGGCCACACTGTTCCTGATACAAGCCAGGATGCCATTGACTTTCCAAGCTACCTGGGCACCCTGCTGGCTCCAGTTCAGCCAGTTGCCACCCAGTACTGCCAGGTCCCTCTCCAGCCACTCATTCCCCAGTCTGTAGCTGCAGGGGGTTATTGTGGCCAAAGTGTAGGACCCTGTTCTTGGCCCTGTTAAACCTCATCCTGTTGGCCTCTGCCCATTGGCCCACCCTGTCCAGATCTCTCTGAAGCATCTCCTTCCCCTCCAGCAGATCGGCACTCTCCCCTAACTTGGGGTAGGCTTGATCCTCTCATCCAGGTTGTCATTAAACATGCTGAATAGAACTGGGATGCAGCACCAGTCACCAGCACTCTCTGGGCCCAGACATCCAACCAGTTTCTAACCCAGCGAAGGGTGCACCTGTAAATTAAGTGCTGAAGTCAGAAGCCCAAAGCTCCCTTCAAATTGTTCCCTTCTACAGCCAGAGGTCATTTCAACCCACTCAAAATCTTCTGGAACTATTAATCCCTCCCCAATACATGGAAAGTAAATATGCTTCTTCCAGATTATGTTCCTCAGAGTCATGGAGATGGCTCTGGAACCGATCTGAAATGAGCCAGGCATTAAGGAATGGCCCAGGGTCACCCCCTTTCCTCAAGGGATACACATGCAGTGTCATTGCTAGGTGGGAGATGGCACTGTGCTCACCCTGGCTAGCTGGGCCAGAGGAGCAGGGTCCACAGCCTCCCACAGCACCAGGACACACTCCAGGTGCCACAGGACACCAAGTGCACTTACTTGGAAGATATTGGAGAAGTCTCTCAGGTTGAAAATGTAGTGGAACTTGATAGCTGTTGGCAGGAAAGTAGCAGCCACTTTCTGATGCAGCCCCAGGGCAAGGGCAATCAGCTGCTGAGCTGATTTCTGCACAGCTCCTTCGAAACTCCCATGTGTCAGGTGCTGCATTAAAATGGTGCTGTAGATCTTGGATAAGGAATCCTGACCAGGGTTGGAGAGAGCGAAGACACAGAAGTGACGCTAAGGAAGAGAAAGTAAAGGTCAGTTAGATGGACAACCATCTCCTCCAGGCTAAATGACCTTGGAGACTGGACATAGTGGCGGATAGTAATTCCAGGGTCCCATTCCCATGAAAGGTTGGATCAGATGATCTTTCAACAACTCTTCCTACCTGGAATGCTCTCCGATTCTGTGGTTTGCAGCCCACCTAAACAAGGCTATTTCCTTCCTCCTGTTTCCCAGCAGAGGACAGCTGACAATTACATTATTCTGTTGACTAAACAGGGGATTTTCAACTACATTTCACAACTGCTAGACTGGAAGTTCAGAGCACTGAAGAGCTGAAGATCTCTGAAGGTCCCACTGATCTCCAATGAAGCCAAATCACTGTCTCTGTTAGGAAGAGCCTGTGGAAGGTGCCAGCTCCCAGATGACTCCTTTATTGATTCGGAACTTGCAAAGACAGAGATGCCTATAAATAGCCACTGGATCCCTCAATTTAACACTACAGCTTGTGGTACTGTCCCACACAACATTCTGGTCTCCAAGCTGGTGAAACATGGGTTTGATGGGTGGACCACTAGATGGGTAAAGAATTTGCTTGATGGCCGCAGCCAAAGAGTGGCTGTCAATGGGTCCATGTCCAAGTGGAGGCCAGTGACAAGCAGAGACCCTCAGGGATCAGTCCTGGGACCAGTCTTGTTCCACATCTTTGTGGGTGACATGGACAGAGGCACTGAGCACACCCTCAGCAAGTTTGCTGACGACACCAAGCTGTGTGGCGCAGCAGACCCGCTGGAGGGCAGGGATGGAGAGGCTGGAGAGGTGGGCACAAGCCAACCTGATGGGGTTCAACAAGACCAAGTGTAAGGTCCTGCATCTGGGTCGAGG
>JAOXOE010000787.1:799458-843197 GCA_028565055.1 Phoeniculus purpureus | reverse complement strand
CCAGCCTGATCTAGGGTGGGATGTCCCTGCCCATGGCAGGGGGATTGGACTAGATGATCTTTCGAGGTCCCTTCCAACCCCTAATGATTCTGTGATTCTATGAAAGAGGAGCCAGGGTCTGGGCTGACTCTGCTCACAAAGTTTCTCCATGCTCACAAAGTTTCCTCCCCACTACTCAGGTTGCCCAACAACCAGCAGGTCCCTGCTTGCAACACTGTGAGCAGCATCTGTCCCCACCAAGTCACTGCTGTTCCTGCACGGGCACCTCTTTGTCAGGGCATTTCTCCACTACCGCTTACGTGTCCAACTTCACCCTACAGCATGGCAAACACTGGCCAGGCAACTGGGAAGGGCACTATCCCTCTGGCTACCATTTGTCCCCCTTGGATGCCAGCAGGACCTGCTCGGTGATTTTGATCTGCAGACAAAGAGAAGAGACAGGCTGCCCTGACAAGGCTCTGCCACTCATGCCCTGGAGAGAGAGGATATCAGAGCTTATAAGCAGCTTGAAGACTCACAGTGAGCAGCCACAAACTAGACACTGAGGTTTAAGATCTCTTCCCAAATCCATAATTCTGTCACCAGAATGTCATCAGCATTTGCACTGGTTTGGGACTGGGTTTTGCTCTGTTTTCTTCATTTGGGTTTCCACTCCAAACATTTTTATAAAGAGAATACAGCTCCATCAGGACAGTTTAGAAACCAAGAGTCACAAACTATATCCCAGAGGTAAATACTAGCTAAATGGAGGCAAATATCCATCTGTCTGGAGCAGAAGGTGTTAAGCTGGCTGGCACTGACTTCTTACTGCAACTGAACAGCAGAATGTGAGGGAAAAGAAGCAAGGGAATAAGGGAGCAAGTCTGCTGCTTTGCCACCAGGAACTACAGTCTCTTGACAGATTCCTACCATTTCTACTGATGAAATGGCAGCAGGGTCTGCCAGTTGTTCTCCTTTAGCTTTATGCTTAAATAATCCACCCTAAAATAAACCCCACTGTGTGCCATTGCACAGGGCTTTACCTGCAGACGAGGGTTGATGGTGAAACTGCCTGCAGTTGGGTTCATGCATGACACATACTGCACATTTGCGATCTCCTTCAACGACAGCTTGGTCCTGTCGTACCTTTGGGGAACACAAAAGCGGTATCACGGTGACCACAGCCCATGGGAAACACCATTGCCCCTCCCTCAGCATATAACTGGACTGGAAATCATGGGATCCTTTAGATTATAAAAGATCTTAATCCTCACGTCCAACCATGAACTCACCTGTCCCATCCCATCACTAAACCCTGTCCCTGAGCTCCAGATTTCCTTGACTGTGAAACACGGCCAGGGATGGCAATTCAAGCCCTGCTCTGGGCAGCCTGTTTCAAGGCCTGAGGACTCCTTCTAGGAAGTTTTCCTCATGGCCAACCTAAACTTCCCCTGGTGCAGCTTAAGGCCATTTCCTCTTGTCCTATCCCTTGTTCCTTGTGAGAAGAGACCAACTCCCACCTCTCTACAGCCTTCTGTTAGACAGTTTCAGACAGCAATAAGGTCCCCCTCAGTCTCTTTTTCTTCAGACTGACCAGCCCCCACAGTTCTGCATCTCACCAGGGCAGAGCTCAGCCTTGCCTGCATGTCTGTACTTGCTCTGCAACCTCCAAACCCTGCTCTTGGTGGAAATCTTTCAGCTGCAGTCAGTATTTCCACCAGCTTGTATCAAGCACTGAGCAAAGCCCTGAGGTGCTGCCTGTCACTTGCATGGAAGTTGGAGAAAATCACAGAACTATCTCTGGTTTGAACCAACCTGGGCCAGAGGTGAACTGGAAGGATGGGAACTCTGCTGATGGAGCTAGGGTGCAGACCTGCAGGGTTACTACTGGGACCAGGGCAAACCAAGGGTAGCAGTGAGCTCTGGCCACCTCATTCCTCACCATCCCTGGAGAATGCTGCAGCCCTGCTGCAGTCCCAGTGCTCTACTGCCTGCAGGGAGAGCTGCAAATACTCCTGTCCCATGGCAGTGTTGCTGGCTCTGGTGTAAAAGGCACCAATCTACTCCCAAAGCACTGGCACTGCTTTTCCTTCAAATTACCTCTGCCTAGGAATAGCTGCTTTGCTGCTGCCTGAGAGCAGCATGAGGTGCTTATAGAAGGAGTGGTTCAGCCCGGCTAAATCCACTGAAGACCACCAAGCTGCCCTGCCATTGTACTGCCCTGCAAGCTCTGCACTGAGACCACAGGCACAAGCTGCAGCAGAAGCAGAGCAAAGCTGCTCTCACTCAGACTTTGATGGAGTTTGTTTGCTGAGGACAAAGGACATCCCAAGGGTGCACAATGCCCAGATGCCTCAGAGGCTTCTAGCAAGCTTTAGCTCAGCCCAGCAAGATGAGATGGCAAAGCCAGGATGGAAAGAGGGGCCAACACTTTGACTTCCTCATAAACCTCATCCACAACATGGGAGCTGAACACAAAGGTCTTGAACAGCCAAGCCCGAGCATCCTCCTACCAGTGGCCGTAGTCCAGGTGCTGCCTGAGCAGTGTGTGGGGCTGCACTGTCCCATAGGCATCCACTTCAGGCATGTTCAGATCGTCGATGAAGTACACAAGCTTCTTGGTTCCTGGGGGGCCGTAACACCTGCCAGCCTTTTTATCCAGAGGCTTCTCGAGCACACCTGGATGGAGGCAGAGGCAAAGAGCTCAGCTCATTACTGCCAAATCTAAGTTCTCAGCCCTGCCAAGTGCTGTATGCAGAGACAGCAGCCCCAGGACCCGTGGGGCTATGCAGAGAACAGGCAGGGCTCAGCTCACAGCACAGGGTGAAGTCGTCAGCCCCCTCCAGATGACATCTGGACTGATCATTGCTTTTTAGGCAGGAAGAGTTGGTTGAGGCTCATCTGATTTTGTGAATGGAAGAGCATTTTGTACCTCTGTTAGATTTAAGAAATAGGTGATTTCAGGGCTGAATTCCTGGACTCCTTCAGAATAATCAGAATATTTATTTTATTTAAATGTGCCACATACCCACAAATTCCCTCCCCAGCACTGCCCAAACCTCCAGGTAATGTGACTAGACTCAATTACAACCCAAGCTGCCCTACTCCCACTGAGTTTTAAGCAGGGTCCTGCATGAGCAAGGGAAAACCTGGAGAGAACAGTATCTCATTGCAAAGCTTTGGAAGATTCTAATTCATTTTAGCAGTAGGCTGGGGCTATGTGTTGCTCTGGATTATGAAATGTGGGGAATATTTATAATGCTGGGCTGATACTTAATAAAAACCACCCCACACTGTCACACATCATGTTTTATAGGTTATTGATCCCTTTGATAGCAGCCTTTACCACCTGAGCTGGTGGAAAAGTAAAGAGCAGCAGCTCTGCCCTGACCAAAACTTGGGTGGGATTTCTTCCCTGGGCTGCCTTGGTCTGGGGGGCTCTCTCTGAACTCCTTGAGGTGGAGGCAGAATTTGTTTCACTTAGACACTCGTGGGTTGTCACCAGACGTAGACAGTGCTGTAGAGCAGCGCAGTGAATCGCAATCCCTCAGAAGCCAGGAAGTCTGGCAAATGTACACGGGACCAGGAATTGTTCTATAGATCTCCCTGTGAAGTGTCTCCTGCAGCCACTCATTATCACACACAACATTTATTAAGGAAGATTTATATTCTGGGTTTTTCAGAGCATAGATCTTTGAAACCCCTGTTTTTATCACTGCTGGGGTTTGTTGTAGACAGCTTGTCTTTTCCACTACTCAAAATTCAGCTGATTTCAGAGCAGAGACAGTGGCTGTACAAAGGAGTGAATTGTGCTAAGAAAAATGATGAATGTTTCCTCAGAGGAGTCTCTCCCCCTTCAATAAACCCACAATATTTGAAATTTCTGGTAGCAAGTTAAATTAAGTGTTTCAAATAAGCATTTAATTGAAATTTAATTAGTCCTTAATTAACATATAAAATCAGTTCTTTTTGAGGTTAAACAAGTGTGCAGGAGATTCATCACACTGAAATGCAATTACTGGGGATCAAGTGACAAGCTGGTGAAAGCTGTGTTTTAATTCAAAGCTGTATCTCGCAACAACAATAAAGGGCCCATGTCTGCCTCAGAGACCCTGCTGTTCCTCAGTCAGCTCCTAAAAGATTCAGTAACTGAAAGGGAGACCAATGGCTCCTCTTGCCTGCTGGCTGCTAGTCATGGAGGGAGGTGGAAAAACCCAAACCAAAAACCAAACATTCACTGCAAATTTTCAAGGCAGATCTGGAGAGGAAAGGTGCCGAATGACAGAAGCCCGTGCTACATTTGATGGAGGAGCAGAGGTCCAAGAAGGCATGAACCAGAAAACAGCAGCCTTGAGGTCCAGGGCAATGAGCTGAGAGAGCAACACACGCCATAGAAAGCGGTGCCATTAGTGATAACCAAAGAAAATCACAGAATGGTTTGGGGTGAAGGGATCTTCCAAGCTTCTCCAGTCCTACCCCTTGCAGTGAGCAGGGACATCCCCAACCAGAGCAGGCTGCTCAGAGCCCCAGGGTCCAACCTGACCTCGGACTGCTCCAAGGACGGGGCTGCTTCTACCAATCTGGTGAGACCCTGGCCCAGGTTGCCCAATCTCAGTGTAAACATTTTCTTCCTTGTATCTAAACTAAATTTCTCTCTTTCATTTTCAAAACATCCCTCCTGGTTCTGTCCCACAGCCCCTGCTAAAAAGTCTTTCCCAGTCTTTCTTACTGGCTCCCTTAAGCCCTGAAAGGCCTCACTAAATGGTCCCTGAAGCTTCTCTTTTCCAGCTGAACCCCCTAGCTCTCCCTGCCTGTCACACAGCAGCATTTTTATGGCCCCCTCTGGACCAAAAACTCCCTGAACTGGCCTCACACAGCAGCTCTGTCAGACCACAGGATGGTCTGAACCATGTACCTGTGCTTCCCCTGAAGGGTGAGCCCTCTGCACCTTCAGGCACACTAAGTCATTGCTGGTGTTGAGAATAGGCTCTTTTTTAAGCAAAAAGAACATAAAACCCTCCAACTGCTTTGGACCCCTGTCCTACAGATGTTAAGAGGTGCCTGCTGGGGAAAGAAAAAAAGCAGCCAACTGACAAAGCACACAAAAATGGGCAAATTAACTCGCAAAGCTGAGCAGTGGGGAAGGCATGTGTCAGACTTTGATTAACAGCAAGTGAGATGGCTCAAACAGTTGCAATAATTTGTGAGCAGGGTAACGAGGGAGACCTGCACTGTGCAGCAGGCAGGGCCTGCAGCTCTGCCAACCTAACTACAAAAGCTACACTTGGGCTGGGAGAACACGGTGAGCTGCCATCTCTCAAGGACTTACTGGCCATTGCTTTGTCTGGGACTCTGGGAATAGGGTCCCCCATGCTGTTGGGGGAGGGAGAAGAACACCACCCCTGGCAGTAAGTATAATGAGAGGAATGGGGGGCTTCACCATGAGCCCTCCCCAGCCTGCAGCCAGGGTGAGAGACTGACTGGAGACACTAAACATCTGCGCAGCTGGGGAAGCGAAGATCATCTATCACCACCACCACACTCCCTGCCATGAAAACAGAGACCTGGGGAACTGAGGAGTGAGGCAGCAGGGGAAGAGCCAGAGCCTGCAGTCCAGAGCGGTGATCTGACCTCTTAACTATCTTCTCTCCCTTTCCCCTTTTCCTCACCTCTATTCTCTGAGCTGGGCATCCAGTAACTTCAGCGATTTCTGTACCCTCTGAGACAAATACTGGGTAATTGTGGTGATTCTCTGTGCTGTTGGATTTGGGAATCTGATAATTTCAGTAAATTTTGCCTTTCATGTGGACCTATGGAGTCAGTCTCCTTAATTCGACCCCCAGTGAATCCAAGAACCTGAATCACTCCCTTATCTTAAGATCCAGATGTGACAGCACATAATGCATCACTGATGCAAATCTCAGAGCCACACACATCTTCATCCACAAGCGAGATGAGTCGCTCCTCGCTGTGCAGAGGGAATGTCGCCGGCTCTGCCCATAGCTCACGGTCAGAGTAAATAGGGACACAGTGCCAGGGCTGATCTCAGCACCTGCACACACTCACCCATCCAGATGGAGATAAATGAGCTCACCTCCCGCCACCCAGGGGACAGGCAGCCAGCTCAGCCTACTTACCAGCTCAAGGGCATTGCATGGACACCCTACACAAGGACAAAGCATTTTGCTTGAAGAACATGTAACCCCAATTGTTCGCATTTGCACTGTGGGCAGAGGTACAGCACCATCCCACAAGCAGGAGATCTCAGCAGGGTAAGCACCAGCAACACCAGAAACCCTTCAAAGCTGCTCTGGAAAGCTGACACAGTCCCATGAAATGGCCTCAGGCCACATAGCCTGGACCAAGGGCTGCTCTGTCACCTCCCTGCAAGGGGATCAGGTCCAGAGGGCAATTTTAAGCTCTGACACTTTTCTGAAAATCTCTGTGCTATTGGGAGCCTGGCAGGACCTGGGCGAAGCCCCCAACCCCTGATCTGCGAGCACAGCCTCACCCAGCACCTCCTGGCCAGGAAGAACCCAGACAGTCAAGGTTAAACCCCTGGTCTCACCAGTGCTTTACAGGTGGTGGCCCTGTTCAGGACATTTGGGTCAAACAAAGCCACTCAAAACAGAAGGATTTTGTTGTACCATGACCCAGAGCTGTGACTCAACTCAAAACAAATCGTGATTCCTGTAAGAAAATGCTTTAACTGTCTTTAGATGAGCTCAGAGTGAAAACACTGCTCCAAAATGAGCCCCTTTTCCATTATTCTCTCCTTTCTCCTCATCTCTGAAGACTACACACCAAAACTGACCTGGTCATGACGTCAAACTTCATTTTTCTCTTATGTGCCAAACTTCTCAGCAGCAATAGTCTCACAGACCTCCCTAGGGCCAGCAGTTCCCTGGGGCTTTGAGCCCAGCAAGGTCATCCAGCCCTGTGCTCCCTGAAGAAGTGGGATCTGCTCCATGAGAACACACCAGGCTGTGGCAGCACCAGCACCCTGCTGCCCTGGCTGAGCCTGTACATCTCCATTAGCACCACCCTCACTGCTAACTGGGATGCAATTCCCATCATTGCACCCTGAAGACAGTTGAGATCCGTGTCAAGAAATCCATCCTATCCAACATGGGCTGAAATTCCAGCATACTGTGGCTGTATGACGCAGCAGCAGCAGATCTAAGCAGGGCTCTGGCACTGCCCTACCGCAGGGTCATGGTGCTCAGAGCTGAAACCCTTCCGAGCTTTGATGCTGAGAACAACTGGCAAGCCTGAGATATGGGGTCTAAGAGTCTGGGGTGTCAGTGCAGTGCCCACAAAGGATGCAGGCAGACACGCAGCACAGCACACTACACCACTCCAAACTCCACCCCAGGGAGCTGGTAACCTGTGGGGCAGGAGTCCTGCGAGCACCTTACCTTGCAGCATGGCAGACGTAGTGTAGTAGTTAAGTGGGACCTTCTTCACCACATATACATCGGTATCCAGTGAAGAGAGCTTATCCCCCACCAGCACAGACTTCCCTGTGCCAGCACTGCCCACTAGCATCACTGGTCGCTGGCATTCCAGGAGCCTGTCCATGAAGTATCGAACACGCACCGTCTCAGTGGTGGGCACCAGGCAAGCCTGAGAGGAGCACAAAGAGCAGGTCAGTGTTCCCATCCCCGCCACAACCCCACAGCCCTGTTCTGGGAAGAAGGAAAACTGGGAGATCCAGCAATGAGTGAGGCAATGCCAGTTTCTAGATTGCACTAGGAAGGGAACCGTATGCTACTGCCAGCCATTAAAATCAAACTGTCTGCACAGATGAAACCTTGACAGCTGGACGCTGGGAGCAGCATCTGGATCCACTCATCAACACAGAATTTACTAAAGCACTATCAATTTTTACAAGTCATCTGCTCACAGTGGCACTTGTAAAAGGAAAGTAGAATGTAGCCAGCAAAGGCAGTTTCCTACTTGCAGAAACTCGTTTCCTGTCCAAAGCATAAATCCAGCTCGACTTTCAGCTGTCATGGAATGACCACACGGGTCTTGGGGGCTTTGCCAATACCTTGTCTCACATCCCTGCAGTCAAATGCATCCCCCATCCTGCACCAAGGGTACATCAGCTCCCGGGTCACTGTGGGGTGGCTCTGAGCCTGCCTCTCGCACACATCACCACTTGGAAGGTGGCTGGGGGATGTGTGTTCACAGCCAAAGCACAGCATAGAGGAGTCATTTCCTGGTACCCCACAAAGCAGTACCTTGTACTATGGGGTGGTTAGTAGATTGAGAGAGGTTCTCCCCCTCTACTCTGCCCTGGTGACACCACATCTGGAATGTTGTGTCCAGTTCTGGGCCCTCAGTTCAAGAAGGACACAGAGCTGCTGGAGAGTCCAGCGCAGAGCCACAAAGACGATGAAGGGAGTGGAACATCTTTCTGATGAGGAAAGGCTGAGGGAGCTGGGTCTCTTTAGGTTGGAAAAAAGGAGACTGAGGGGTGACCTCATTAACGCTGATAAATACGGAAAGGGTGGGTGTTAAGAGGATGGAGCTAGGCTTTGCTCAGTGGCATCTAATGATAGGACAAGGGGCAACAGGTGTGACCTGGAACATAGGAGGTTCCACATCAATATAAGGAACTTCTTCCCAGTGAGGGTGACAGAGCACTGGAAGGGACTGCCCGGGGGTGTTGTTGAGTCTCCATCTCTGAAGATGTTTAAAACTCGCCTGGACATGTTCCTGTACAACTGGATCTTGGGGATCCTGCTGTGGCAGAGGGATTGGACTGGATGATCTTCCAATACCTAATGTTCTCTGATTCTGGGAGTGCTTGACCTCTACTGAGACTCCACTGGCACCCATGTCCAGTCACTGAAACGCATGTCCCCAACCCAGACAAAAGTCATGCAGTGGTCACCTACCTGTAGTGGCATTTCTGGATCAAACTCAAACTGGGTAATTAGTTTAGACCAGGGCTCAAATTTCTTTGTTTCTGGATCAATGTAAAAGTCAAAAACCGTGCCCTGAGAGGGAAACTTGATAGTCTTGAACTCTGTCACCCACCACTTGCTGAACTCCACTCTGTAGTCCACAAGCTGCAAGACAAAAAATGGAGAAGATATGCTAATCTGGAGAAATTCATTAGTGGTGGTTAATGTCATCTGTCCTATACCACCAGAGAGGGATTAGTCCTTAAAATAAATTCCACAGCATAACCATCT
The DNA here is from genome assembly GCA_028565055.1 of Phoeniculus purpureus. Taxonomy (NCBI): domain Eukaryota; kingdom Metazoa; phylum Chordata; class Aves; order Bucerotiformes; family Phoeniculidae; genus Phoeniculus; species Phoeniculus purpureus. The sequence goes on along the minus strand of JAOXOE010000787.1, from coordinate 834,012 downwards.
TATTTTTCATTTTCTTCATTTCCTTCCATCACTCCTATTTATTCACTTAAATAATTCATCCTCTGTGTTGATCACTCTTGGTGTGTCTGAGATTAGATGGATGGATCAATCAGAAGAAGAGAGATTTGTACCTATGACTAACCAGGTGCTTGATTGATTCCCAGCGCCTGCATCTTCCAACAGACAAGGACACAACATCCGTCTGCATCTGTGCTCATGTTAGTGGCAGGTGCATACTAAAGCCCTTCCTTGTAATCACACCACTCTGGGAATACTTAGCTGTCGTCTTCTGGCCTCGTTTCAAGCCACAGTGTTTAGGAGAAGCAGGATCACAGACACCAGCACACCAAAGCTCCCGAGAGGGACTGTGTCCTTCAGGTTTCTGCACTGCCTGGAAACACCCCAGACCTGCTGCTCTGGCTGTTCCCCATTATCACAGAATCATAGAATCACTGAATGATTTAGGCTGAAAGGGATCTTGAAGACCATGTACTTCCAATCCCCCTGCTGTGGGCAGGGAAACCTCTCTCTCACTAGACAGGTTGCCCAGACCCCCATCCAACCTGGCCTTAAACACTTCCAAGGATGGGGCACCCACAACCTCCCTGGGCAACCTGTAACAATGCTTTACCACCCTAATGGAGAACTTCTTCCTAATATCCAATCTAAATCTCCCCTTTTTCAGTTTCAGATAGGACAAGGTCATTGGCCCTTGTCCTATCAGTAGAGTACCTCATCAAAAGCCCTTCTCCAGCTTTCCTGTACCTGCCCTTGAGGTACTGGAAGGTTGCTATCAAGTCCCCCAGAGCCTTCTCTTCTCTAAGCTAAACAACCTCAGCTCTCTCAGCCTGTCCTCCTATCAAAGGGGCTCCAGCCCTCTGACCATCTTCACAGCCTCCTCTGGACCTGCTCCAGTAGATCCATGTTCCTTTTGTACTGAGGGCTCCAGAAACCTGGATGCAGGACTCCAGGTGGGGCCTCACCAGAGCAGAGTACAGGAGGAGAATCATCTTCCTTTGCATGTACATTTTGGAGCATCTGAAATTTTTCAGGGTTGAGGTGACAGTTTTGCTTTAGATGCTGTGTCAGGACTTGCAAACGTGCTTCATCCCTTCCCCTGCCCCAGGTCTGTACTCCCAAACACCTTCCCAGGCAGCTAACAGGGACTGCAGACTTTGCTCTGAGGAAAAGTGGCTGAGGGAAGGAGCGGGGATGCACTGCTAAAGCACATCTGTGAAGTACTGACTGTGTGATTTAGGCAGTGTTATCAGCGCAGGTTCCTCCTGGACCATCTGTAAGTGTCCCTTCCCCACAGCCAGTTGACATACTTTCCTGGGACAGGAGACCTGCCATAGACTGCCCAGACAGCCTCAGGAAACACAGCTTTGCAGCTGAAAAGAACCAAGCGTCACCTGTAAAGTCTCCTGAGCCACCATCCATCACGAGACCAGAGGATTTGAAAACCACTTTATTAGTGTCTATGACTTTGGGGGCTTGAGCTATTTAGAGAGGCAAAATAACTGTAATTCTCCATTCTCCTGTTGTTATAACTCCTCAGCACTGGCAGCAGAGTAGCCTGTGGCAGCGAGGGCCATACAGTGCTGCTAAAAGCTTTCTCACAGTGGGGCTCTTATCCTGCACAGGCAAACTGCCTGCAGCTGCTCTGCAACAGGCTGCCCACCCTCCTCTACCCAGCAGTTAAGTGGAGCCGCTCCAGCTCCGTTGCCAGAACAGTGTTGAACTCAAATAAAAACCCCATATGGATTTCCACTAATTTCAGAGCCTGGAAATGGCAAATCTATCATCTGTTTTTATAAAGGGGCCCCACTGCCCACCGACAAGCACAGAGTAGCAGGAAAACTTCCAGAGTATTTCTGCTGACATTTCAGCAGCAAAAGGTCAGCGTGAAGGGCACCCTGGATAGAGAGCAATAAACAGATTTTATATTGGATCATTTTTCATCAGGATTCCCCTCACTCAGTCTGCCGTATCCTCACACTCTCATCTCTGACATTTACAGAGCAGCGCAAGCAGTCCGGCCTCAGAGTGGGAGCTCCCAGTGGGACACTGTGCCTGCCCAGCACAGCTCCTCCTGCAACCATGTAGGAGACCAGCAACAGCCTGCTGAGACAAGGCCACCAGTCCCCAGGGAGCTGGGCAGGCAGCAGGCAGCAAAGCCTGCCATGCCAGGGACTGACTGCTATGGCTCAGGGAACAGAGTGTCCATCTGCCAGGTATCTGCCCTCCAGCCTACTTGCTCGAAAAGCCACAAGCTCCTGTAACTAGGCAGCAGCTTGTATGGCTCAAGCAAGGACGAGCACCACTCCTGGGGTGGTGGTGAGTCGGTTTCTTTAAAGTCACCCTGCCCTGACAGCACCAAGGCTGAGCATTTCTCAGCTGGCACATAGGAAGTGGAGGGTTACATCCTCCACAAGGACCAAGACAGGTGGGTTCACATGGGTCCTTCAGCAGCCACAAGCCATGATGGCTCCCAATGAGTAGCAAGCTAAGCTCGAGTGGTGCTGGTTTTTACTTCCTGAAACATCTGCTCCTTGGCATGAAGCAAACCCAAAGAGTCCAGCAGATGCTTTGGTCTAGCATCAAGGCACTTGAAGAAAACACAAAAGACACCAGTGAGCACTTGAGCAGTCTCTGAGAACAACAGTGCCTCCACCCATGCTGGAGAAGGACCTCCACTATCAGGTCCATGGAGAGACCACAAGGCTAGACCCAAGTCCACTAAAGAACAGGTATTGATGTCTGAGCCCTTGAAAGCATTGTCTTGTCACTTGTCAGACCCACACATCACAACAACGTGCTTTAGACTTGGGACTCTGACCAAGAGATGCAGCCACGTGACAGATCCCCAGCAGGGACTGGGCAGAACCAGAGTGAGCAGATTGAGCAGATGCCAAAGGCAGTTGTACCCACAGGCTTTGCAGCTTCTCATATTGTTCCCTGCACTGCTTGCTGAAAACCTGCCACTCAAAAGCCAGACATGCTCTTAAACCCCTCTTCAAGTGTCTCAGGTTTCTCCCACCTGCCTCTGAACCAGTCACATCAAAAATCTCCAACCTGCACAGCCACCAACCTGGAAGCAGCAATGTCAGCAGAGCACAGGCATGAGTCCGTGGAGTGGAGCCAAGGATGGCCCCAACATCGGCAGTGCTGGCACCAGGACTCTGACATACAGCTGTCTTCTCTTCCATTATTTCTGTTAACAGCTGGAAGCAGTGAAACAGCAGCAGCTTTTCCAATTACTTGGAAACAGACAGCCCTGCTGTGCCAGCCTGAGCCATGTGGCCAGCAAATGGGGCAGAATGGGGCATAGGAACCAAAGGAAATGCCCATTTCTCCTCCCCTGAACACAAGGCTTCAGTGACAGAGACAAGGGAGGTCAGAGGCAACAGCAAAACTCTGCTTCCCCCAGTTAAGTTTGGGGAAGATCTTTCCAAATATCCCTGTTACTCACATGCTACAGCTCCCCTCAAAGTAGGGTTTCAGCCCAGATGGAAAGACTTTGCTTCTCCCATGTTGTAAGGATCATGACCTGAAAGAGGGCTGAAAATTCTAACCTTGAGAAAATTCTCTTACAACAACATCGCCAGACAAGAGATCACACCCACCTTGTCTACTGCAAGCTGATGGATTCAGAGGCTGACAGTTGCGATCAATCCAGAGGACAGGAAGCAGCATGGAGAGTACTGCCCTGCATTCCTCTGCCTCTTGGGCATGAGCACACTTTGAACATCAGAAACAGCCTCAGTGAACCACAGCCTGATGAATCCTCCTGGCCCACAAAGAACTTGGGTCTCTAGATTGTGCCCTCCAGCACTGCAGTCTTGAGTACAGACATCTGTCCACCAAGAGTTTCATTAAGCCCAGTAGCTCATGCCAGAGCCCACCCAACAGCTGCTGCCAGAAGAAGAGTTCAAGCTCAGCGCCTACAACCACCAAACTCAGCCTCAGCAGCAAAGAGTATTTTCAAAGGGTAAAGCTACTGTCTACATCTGCTGAAGTGGAAGCACATAATCTCCAAAGCCCATTCTGCCCCGCTAACCACCCCTCTTTCTTAGCTGCTTCCATCAGAAACGAGAGACACTCCTGACATTCACCCATGTCTAATAATAGTCCATGGTGACAAGTTTTACAGCTCAGTGTCTACCTGTGCAGTTTGATGGCTGAAAGGCTGCTCCATTGAGAGATTCAGCTGGTAGGTCAGTCCTAACTGATCGCATCCACAGGCCCCTGTAAATTAATCTAACACTTGTTCCCAGGGAAACGCAAACATCCCTCCACCTTTATCACTTGACCCCTCAGCTATTTTCGTCTGCTGTTACACCCTGGAGAATGAGGTGTTTTGCAAAAGGAATGATTGAGTTCAGATTTCTAGTTTATCATCACCTACATGAGAGCTGCAGGAAAAGAGCTGCTGGTCCAGCACTGTGCTCTGGAGAGAATGGAAAAGGAAAAATGAAAATAAGCAACCTATGTAAATGTGCTGAAGTGACATCCTCCTTCTTACCTGGTCTTGAAACATTGATCCACCAAAGGCCCAGATGGCAGCAAAGACAAAGTAAAGTTCATAGAGCTCCTTGGGACAGTCGGGAGGAGTGTTCTCCTTTGTCAGGAGGCATTCGAGGAGGTAGCACAGCATCTGAACCATACTCTGCTCAGGAACAGGAATAATCTTCTTAAATCTATGGGACAGGAATGGAAAGCACAGGAAATATAACTGGGTGCAGCAGCACAGTCCTTCCCAGCTCAGGAAGGCAGCATATGAGCAGTTTCATTGTCAGCAGCAGTGTCTTGTTCCTACGCAGAGCAATAGAAACAACAGCTGCTTGCTCCCCCGGCCCTGCTAGCTGCGGCACACACACACACAAGTAATAACAGTCATCAGAAGTTTCAAACATTTAAAAACTTTGATCCTCTTAAAAGAAGTAAAATGGAAGTCTTGCTAAAGGCAATGATTTCCTGTGAACACGATGAGTTCAAAAGCAGTCAAATAGAGGAGTAATAAAATAAAACCTTTCATCTTGCCATTTTACATTTATTTAAGCTACTCTTACAGAATTCCCAACAAATACAGCAGTAGCACTGAAGTCATCCATAAAGTAATTACAGCTATTTGAAAGGTTGGTTCTACAATTTCTGAATTAAACAAGCTACCAAAATACTCAGCTAAGGGCTGCTTGCAGCTAATCCTATGGATTTCAGAGTCTGACACAACAGTCAGCAAACAGAGTGTGTCCAATGGACACTGCTGCCAACAGCCAGGACCAGCTTGATCACCCAGGGAGCAGCTCCTTAGTAAGAGACCTAACTTCTGCTTGCAGAGCCCACTGCTGGCACTAATGCAGCCCCTCCTGACATGTCCCCATTGCAGCTGACAACTCTCCTGCTGTGCTGGTTTGAGAGTTAAAGGTGGAACCCTCCAGAACAGATTGTTAGATTCCCCTCCCACCAATACAGGAAGGGAATATAAACGAATTTGAAAATTAGAATAAACTGGAACATTTATTTAACATGAAATAAATTTAAAATAGAGAAAAAACAATAACAGAAAAACCTTCACAATAAAGAAATGGGACATTTAGGGAGATAGTGTAAGGGAAAAAATGTTTACAAAAAGCAATTTGATGTAGTTCTGGCCTCCACTCAGTAGGGAGCACTGGCCATGGGGCAGCAGCAACAGGTGCTCACATCTGGCTGCTTCTGTGTCTGTGCTGCACCGGAAGAGAAGGGAGGAAGCAAAAATGGCGAGGTCCAGTTGCACGCCCTTCCCCCATGTGTACCCAGCTCTTGGCGATCGTGACTGTGCCCGCACTCCATCCTGCTGGCATTCGCCCAGCAGCTGCCCATGTAGCCAACCCTCCACAGCCCTCCTTCCCCTTGCAAAAACAGAGCCACACTTAGAACTGGTTTAAAAACTCAAGTGTGAAATCCCCTCCCAATCTACCATCCACAATTGATAAAAGCTCAACTAGCACCACAAAGAGAGTAAAATAGATCTCGTAGGAGAAGGCAGTTGGGCTAAGGACAATCAGAGAGTGCGGCCGTGTGGCCTCTCTCCTCCACAGCTGACTGGGAGCTACCCTAGCCACCCCTCGGCTTCCACATTGTCCCTCCGGTACTACCGCATACCTTACCCCACGTGCAATGTGTCCAATTTGATTCGCATCTGTGTGGGGGAATGTTGGGACCCCCTGATGGAGGGTAACCTTCGGTTTTGCATACCTATGCCCTTGTCTATAGCCCCTGTGCTTGCGGCTTGTTCCCCGTGTTTACGGTTTATTCTGTGTGGTTGGAGGTGTCTGTTGTTTGCGTCTGCTGCTGCATGACTTGGTTGGGGGTGCATCGTCTAGAGGGCTCTTCGAGGAGAGCGTGAGAAGTTTCTGGAAAAACTAATGCGCATGCGCCGCCTGGAGGTGGAGAGTTCGTGGAAAAGCCGCCTCCTATGAATATGCAGCGAGTGTTGGGCTACATAAGGGACTGCTGTGTTGTTTGCGGCATGCATCTTGGGAGGGCAGAGACCCCCGGCGTACCCAGCGCTGTTTTTGCTTGCTTTTATTCACTTAATAAATTGTAAATTAAATTGGAACCCTGTTTGGGCTAAATCATTTATCACACCCCACATTTTCTGTTCTCACTGTGGGGCACAGCCAGGAGTGATTTGGGAGATACATGAGTTTTTCTGGGTCCTAAAACCTAACCCACCACACCTGCTCAATGCAACACTAATTATTTTTAAAATGTATTTTATTTTAATGAAGGTGCAGTTGTAGGAAGCAAGCAGAGGCTGGGAGAAGCTCCTTTACTCACATTTGTTTGGACTCTACTTTGGCCAGCCCTCCTCAAAGTGTGAGTAAGAGAGCTGCCTTCCATGATCAGCAAGAACCATGTGAGCTCTCTGTGAGCACCACTCTGGAGCTAATTCAAGCTGAGGAGCATCAGGACCCTTCCAAATACCTAAATTCTTCATGTTCACTGGATTGGATTTCATTTTCATGATGAAACATGCACAGGCTGCACTGTTGCAGACTGACTTAACCAAGGGACAGAAAAATAAGTAGGGAGAGGAGAGTGAAAACTTTCCTGCAGCAGTGGTCTGAAACCTGCTGTACTGAAAAATGACACATGGCATGAACTGGGGTCTAGCCTGGCACATCAGGAGACTGAAAAGGTTTCCGAGAGATATAGAACTGGCACAAAGTACAGGAATATTCATCAACATCTGAGGAAAACCAGATTAAAACCAAATGTGACCAATAAAGGATGGGCAGGATTGTCAGCTTCCCCACCCAACTCAGTACTCGGGGCTCTCTGAGCAAGAACACCAGCCACCCTTGTCTTACGCAGCACAACCCCAGAACAGCTGCTGGCCTTGAAAGCAGCAACTGTCCCCCTGCCCTCACCACAGAGGCACAGTCACTGTACAGGTGGTACCTTGTTCTGAGGGTGTCCAGGCAAGTGGGCAAGTATTTATCAAACAAAATGGTCAGGTTGGCTCGTTCAGTCTGGATCTCTCGCTTGTCAATCCAGCTGCTCACTGGAGGATTCCAGCCCAGATCTGATGGGTTGATGTACAGGATCCCTTGAGGCACAGGGTAAAAGAAAATATACAGTGAGGCAACAGCAGAGACTATTCCTTCCCTCCAGCAGAATCTCTCCAATACTTTCACACCACTAAAGCTCTGTCAAATACACCTGTGTGCCTCATCACCTACCCCCACCTCCTGCCCCACTGTGGAGTAGAAATACTAACAGTAAAGACACATAACTCAGGAAATCAGGACACCTACATGACTACACCCCAAATCCAGAGCCTTGCCTGAGTCACATTGTTGCTTTGAGCCCCATTTCTCCATCTATAAAACTAAAGGACACCTTCATTGCCTTCTCCATATGCTTCTCCAGAAAATAAGGAACTCAAATTTTTGAGACAGAGACTCTCCCTCTGCTCATCAAGTCCATTCAGAACTCTTCACTGCAGTAGCTGTCTCAGCAGTGCTGAAGCCATGATCACCCATCAACAGGCAGAGAGTCTCGGGTAAATCTCCACCTCAGGTACTTTTGGGATCAAGATCCTGTTTGTCCATGTGCTGCAGCTGTGATCCCATGCTGGGACTTCGATTAGGGACCAAGCTGGCCAACACAGGCTGGTTCATGGCACCAGACCCTACTTGGTCCCTGCCAAATGCTAGTGTGGAGCTCAGGCAGGACTCACCTGCCCTGGACACTGTTGCAGGAGTGGCTGTGCGTAGGTGGCTGATCTCAAAGAGCAGCCGCATCGTCGGGTTCAGAGGGATTCTTTCGTTGCTTGCCAGGGTCAGCACCTACAGACAGACAGACTAATGCTTTCCCCAGGAATAGGAATGAAAAGCTTTTGGCACTTTGCACTGAAACATTTGGTAGAGCTCAGCCCAGTTCCTCAAGGCAAAGCAGCTGATTTCTATCTAACAGGTAGTAGAAGGATCCCTCTCTCTTCTACAACCCAGAATCAGCAGCACTCCTTTAGTGAGGGGAAAAAAAGTTGTGGGATTATGACCCCACTCTGTTCATACAGAGCCTAATGTTGCAATCAGGACATTTGCAGTTGCCTTAGCCAAACTCCCCACAAAAGTGAAATTCCAGGGAAAACATCCTTCATGCAATAGTGCTTGTTACAGCTGAAGAAACGTTATCCTAGGACAGGTATTTCTCCTTAGTGTTCACATTTCTCCTCATCTGACTCACACTAAGCAGTCAAGGAATAGCTGCTGCTTGAACTTGCATTCATTACCTTATTATCATCCATCACAGTGTTAAGAGATTCAATCCACATCGGATCAATATCTCCATCTAGTACCATCCACTTGGGACCATCATGTGTGATGTTGGCCAGCTCACGCATGATTGATGAAAACAGTCCTAGGGGGGCAACAGAAATATGTTGATGAACACTGAAGCTGACACTTGCTCTAACAGTTCTCTGTAGCAACTTGCTAAACATTATTTGCCAGCAGGACTAGAGATGTCATTCTCTCCCCGTACTGGGCTGGGCCCCTCACTTCAAGAGATCGAGGGCCTGGAGCAGGTCCAAAGGAGCAATGAGGCTGGGGAAGGGACTAGAGGGAAAGTCTGATGAGGAGAGGCTGAGGGAGCCGTTGGTGTTTAGCCTGGAGAGGAGGAGACTCAGGGGGGAACCTTCTCCTGCTCTACAACTCCCTGAAGGGAGGTTGTAGTCAGGTGAGGGTTGGGCACTTCTCCCAGGCAACTAGTGCCAGGATGAGAGGGCAGGGCCTGAAGCTGCCAGGGGAGGGTTAGCTTGGATGTTACGAAACCTTTCCTCACAGACAGGGTGATCAGACCCTGGAATGGACTGCCCAGGGCAGTGGGGGAGTCCCCATCCCTGGAGGTGTTGAAGGACAGGCTGGCTCTGGCTCTTGGTGCCCCAGTCTGGCGGATGTGGTGATGTTAGGTCATGGGCTGGGCTGCATGAGCTCAGAGGACTTTTCCAGCCTCAATGAGTCTGTGACTCTGTGATTATCCTAATTGATGCTTTTTCCTAAGCATCCCAAACTCTATGTGTCTGTACCTGTGTTAGTGTATTGCAATACAGGCTGAGTGTGCTTTGGAAGAAAAACATTCTTGAGTGCAGGACTGGAAAGAGCTGGAGACCTACACATGAGCTTCACTCCAACCCAGAACCATAAGGGACAACAAAAGTGAAAAGCAGATACTCATAGGCAGAAGAAGGCACAAATCACACCATGCAGAGGGAGAACACCATCTCAATTTGCCTTGGAAATTGTTATAAATGGTTTTTTGTGACTTGAAGTCTATCAGGGAAATCGAGATGCAGTAAAGGCTGGGTCACAGCTTCAGTGAGATTGAGGGGAGAACAAGCACAGAGTGACATTGAATGACAGAACAAAATGTCAGTAAAATCAAGGAGACAGAGAGGATACAGTGTCTCGAGGGAAGTAAATAATGAATGTTAAGAAGAGCAAAAAGGCTGGGAATAGAGCAGTGGCAGTGCAGAGCAAATGAAAACTCCAGAAAACTACTGCTCTCCCCTACACATGAAAATACCTAGGGAGACGCTGGTCTTCATGAAAAAAACATCAGGCAAACATTAAAAAAGCATCTATTCTGGTGAACTGCGACAAGCACACTCTCTTTTTTTCCCTCCAAGACAAGCTATTTCTTAGTGATCCAGGTCAGGAACAGCTTGTGGCAGTATATGGCTGAAGACAAAGTTTGTACACAACTGCCAACAGCTCACCTGAAACTCACAGTGGCAGAGAGGGAAGATCCTAACCTTGCACATCCATCCACACCAAGGGCTTGGGATTCCAAAAAGGAGTTTGGGTCTACAAAGAACACTTTTATGATTCCCTTACAGGACCTTTTACCACCTAATATACACAATCTTTTCAGTTCCTGATAAGGAAAGAAGTGACAGGATGAGAACAGAAAGAGGAAGAGGAGGGGCTGAGCCAGGAGGGAACACATTCCCTCTGGTCAGGCTGTGCACAAGCTCTGCCTTACTGGGCTTTGACAACGAGAAACAGAGTTTTCAGGAATGGTTGATGCAGACAATGCCTGCCTTGAAACCACAGAGAAGAGCCCCATAAGCTCCCATAACACATTACAGGCTGGAAACCACTGGCCTGTAAGTTGTCCCTCCTGCCATCCAGTGCCACCCACCATCCTCAATGTGCAGTCACTGCTGCAGCCAGTCTGTGGAGCTCCCACTGTATCCACGTTTCCCTCTCTCATTTTGATTTAGGCTCCCTAATTGCAATCAAAATGAAATTAACCCTGGTAGGGAGTTGGGAGGGGTCCATGGCAGGGACCAGGGGAGGTGGATGGCAGCTCATCTCCTAGCATACTTCTGGCTGAAGATGATTTATAGCAGTGTCTTCTCTTCCCTCTCCTACACCTCCTAAACGAGCCACACATATAAATCAAATCTGCCCTCACGGATTAGTCACAATCAAGTGTTTTCACTCCAGATTCTTGCCATCTTTCAGCGAGTTTTAAATGTTCATCTTCTTTTCTCCAGTGCAATCAGGATCAACAGACTGGGAAATGACAGTGAAGCACAGAGATCAGGCAGCAACATTAAGGGGAAATCCACCACCTTAACTGTGCTACCAGCTCTGGAAGACTGGGGATGGCCCCAGTGCACACCATAAGGCAGGGAGGGAACTGTCTTCCATCATCAGCCCAGTCAACTCCCAAAACCTATGTGTTTAGGAACCTGTCAGTGTTGTCATTAATAGATACAATTATTCTTCTGGCAATAGAATAAAGCAGGTTTATGCTGTATTTCCCATTTGAAAATCAAGAAAATAAAACATAGAATCATAGAATCATTAGGGATTGGAAGGGACCTCGAAAGATCATCTAGTCCAATCCCCCCCACCGTAGCAGGGATCACCTAGATCAAGTAGCACAGGAACACATCCAGGCGGGTCTTAAACATCTCCAGTGAAGGAGACTCCACAACCCCCATGGGCAGCCCAATCCAGTGCTCTGTCACCCTCACTGTGAAGAAGTTCCTTCTGGTATTTATGTTGAGCCTCCTGTGTTCCAGCTTACATCCATTGCCCCTCATCTTATCACTAGATGACATTGAGAAGAGCCTGGCTCCATCCTCCTGACACCCACCTTCACATATTTACAGGCATTAATGAGGTAACCCCTCAGCCTCCTGTTCTCCAAGCTAAAGAGACTCAGCTCCCTCAGCCTCTCCTCGTAAGGGAAGTGCTCCACTTCCTTCATCATCCTCATTGGTCTGAGCTGGACTCCCTCCAGCAGCTCTGTGTCCTTCTTGAACTGAGGGGCCCAGAACTAGACACAAAATATCCTATCTGTACTTTCAACAAAAGGCTTATGAGGCCACATGTGAGGAGCAGACCAGTGCCTGGACTTTCAGACCTGCACACAAAGAAGCAGCTGTCTTGTTGCTGCTCAGAAAGTTCATAAAAAACATCCTTCTTTATCTACAGATTCAGGCACGAAAAGATATTTACCATCCTTCCATTCTCTTGTTGCTGGGTTAATGATGCCAAAAAGCTCATCATTGGTGACTGCCTTGGGGTTGAGATCTGTCCAGACAGGACGTCGCTTCATTATCTGGTGAGTTCTGTAGAGGGATCTCAGCACCTGTGACTTGCCTGTGCCTGCATTACCCACCACGAAGACAGAGTGCCGGACCATCAACAGCTCCTCCAGCTGCACCACCTGCAAAAATCACTCCCATGTTTTAGACAAAAACGCTAAAGATGCTACAGAACATCTCCCATTGAGCCTCTTCATTAGAAAGATATGACACAGAGATACAAAGAGATTTGACAGTGAGTTGGGTGAAATCCTCAGCCTGCAGAAAAACCTCCAGCACTGTTTACATCTGACAGCCACCAGTCAACAAGCCTCTGCTCTCCAGGGGCCAAACTTTCCTGAGCATAAAGGAGTTATCCGCTCTGTAAACTCAGCCTGAGCCAGCGTTGGCTTGAGGGCCAGGTGCATCAGACCCAGCACAGCTGATTGTCCTCCATCAAGGTCTGTCTGCAGGGAGAATGCTGTGCAAAGTCCTACTTGGAGAAGCAAAGATAGTTAAGAAAACCCAAATGCTTCGATTGTGATGGGGGTACAGCAGAAGATCACTAGGTCTTACCTTGAGCACAAAGCTGTCCTCAGGCTGCAGCCGGAGGTCCAGCACTGCCTGCCGCACAGATGACTCGAAATTCAGGTCACGCTTCCGAGGCACATCCAGCGCCGGGAAGAGATCCCCAATCAGCCCCATAAACACCGGCACATCATCACTCACAATCTTGGGGATGTTGAAGTCACGAAGGGAGCGCATCAGAACCTGGTCTTCAGGTCGCTCTGGGTCACTCCGCTTAAGGGAGCCGGCAACAACCAGCACGGACTTGATAGCCCGTAAGCCCCAGTCATAGTGATCCTACAGGGGGAAAAGGAAAAAAAATAGGGATGAGTTTATTCATAGACAGTACAACACTGTGCAGGGGAGGAACATCCAGCTCCACGCTGCCAGACTAGTCAGCAGTGGGAATACCTCGAATTCTGTTATTTGCTTTGTGGCCAGAGACCTCCACCAGTCTGAGATACCCGATTTCCATTTCAAGAGGTGAGTTTCCCATCAGGGACAGTATCAAAGAGTCAAATAATTCAATTGTTCAGACTACCACATGGGCTTAGAGCTGGCAGTAACTCAGCAGGAGGACCTGCACTCTGGAGACTTAAGCAGTTTGTTTCACCTAAATCATAAAGCAGCTAAAACAAGACCAGCCAGACCTCTGGAGCTGCAAGAGCTACCAAGATGAAAGATTTGTTAGTCCATTGTGAGACCCCAAATACCCAACTTTCTCCATCCTGCACACCACAAGATCATCAGGCATGTTCTGTCCCCAAGGCAGCAGCCAGTGAGGACATTGCTGAAGAAGGACCACAAAGAAGCACGAGAAGAATTCTTCAGACAACAAGTGACTGTTTCTGCTCTGTTAGGATGCTCCCAAGCACAGACCAACCAACAGCTGGCTGCTGTGGGAGGCCATGGACTCCCCACAGAGCTCCAGGACATAGAACAAAGTTTCTGTGACAAGGCGTCTCCCACTCAGCTTCATGCTGACTCAACCAAGGACAGGTTTTCCATCTGGAGTCCTGATTCACCTCTTCTCTAGACACACCTCCGGTTTAGCAATTGATGACAATGAGAGATAGCCGGTTAACATTCAAAGACTGCTTCTTTGAAGTCCAAGACAAGAGCATTCCAACAGGTAGGAAGTCAAGGAAGGGAGCCAGAAGACCTGTGTGGTTAAAAAGGGAGCTGCTGGGCAAACTCAAGAGGAAGAAGAAAGTCTGTAGGTCATGGAAGGAGGGGATGGCCACTTAGCGTGATTATAATGCTCTAGTCAGAGGATGTAGGGACACAACTAGGAAAGCCAAGGCATCCTTAGAATTAAACCTTGCAAGAGAGGCCAATGGCAACAAAAAGGGCTTCTCCAAATACATTGCAGGTAAAACTAAACCTAGAGGCAATGTAGGCCCCCTACTGAATGAGGTGGGTGCCCTGTGACAAAGGGTACAGAGAAAGCAGAGATACTGAACACCTTCTTTGCCTCTGTCTATACTTCTGGGGGCTGTCCTGATATCAAGTCTCTCAGACGACTGAGGCCCCAGAGGAGGTTGAGACATGAGAGGAGTTTCCCCTGGTTGATGAGGACTGGGTTAGGGATCAGTTGAGCAAACTGGACAGACATAAATCTATGGGCCCAGGTGGGATGCACCTGCAAGTACTAAGGGAGATGGCAGAAGTCATTGCTAAGCCACTCTCCATCATCTTCATGGGGATCAGGAGAGGTGCCTGAGCGCTGGAGGATAGCAAATGTCACTCCAATCTTCAAAAAGGGTAAGAAGGAGGACCCAAGTAACTGTAGACTGGTCACCCTCACCTCCATCCCAGGAAGGGTGATGGAACAATTTATCCTTGATGCTGTCTCTAGGTACATCAAGGACAGGAGGGTCATTAGGGACAGTCAGCATGGCTTCAACAAGGGGAAGCCATGCTTGACCAACCTGATAGCCTTTTATGAGGGCATAACCAGGTGGATAGATGATGGCAGAGCAATGGATGTGGTCTTTATCTTGACTTCAGTAAGGCATTTGACACAGTCTCATATAGCATCCTTGCAGCCAAACTGAGTCACTGTGGACTGGATGATTGGGTGGTGAGGCAGGTGGGTCTGGCTGCGAGATAGAAACCAGAGAGTAGTGGTCAATGGGACAGAGTCTAGTTGGAGGCCTGTATGTGGTGAAGTACCCCATGTGGTGGAGTCCCCCAGTGGTCAGTAATGGGATCGGTTCTATTCAGTCTATTCATTTATGACTTGGATGAGGGATTAAGGTGCACTGTCAGCAAGTTTGCTGATGACACACTGCTGAGTGGTGTCGCCAACACCCAGCAGGCTGTGCTGCCATTCAGCAAGACCTGAACAGGGAGAAATTTAATGAAGTATAATAAGGGTAAGTGTACAGTTTTGCATCTGGGCAAGAACAACCCTAGGTACCAGTAATGGGATGGACCTGTTGGAGAGCACTGCAGGAGAAAGGGACCTGGAGTCCTAGTGGACAGCAGGATGACTGTGAGCCAGCAGTGTGCTCTTGTGGCCAAGAGGGCCAACAGCATCCTGGAGTGGCTCAGAACGGGGGTGGTTAGCAGATCAAGAGATGTTCTTCTCCCATCTACTCTGCACTAGCGAGACAACATCTGGACTACTGTTTCCAGTTCTGGGCCACTCAGTTCCAGAAGGACACAGAGCTGCTGTAGAGCAGAAGGATGATGAAGGAAGTAGAACACCACCCTGATGAGGAGAGGTTGAGAGAGCTGGGTCTCTTTAGCTTGGAAAAAAGTGAGACTGAGGGGTGACCTCATTAATGTCTATAAGTATGTGAGGAGTGGGTGTCAGGAGGACAGAGCTAGGCTCTTTTCAATGTCATCTGGTGATAGGGTGATAGAACGAGGGGCAATGGAACATAGGAGGTTCCATATAAATATCAGAAGGAACTTCTTCACAACGGGGTGACAGAGCACTGGAATGGGCTGCCCAGGGGGGTTGTGGAGTCTTCTTCTCTGGAGACGTTTAAAACCTGCCTGGATATGTTCCTGTGTGACTTGGTCTAGATGATCCTGCTGTGGCAGGGGGATTGGACTAGATGATCTTTTGAGGTCCCTTCCGATCCCTAATGATTATAAGGTTCTGTAGTAGCATCTTCATGCCTGCATAGACATACCCATGAGCATGCAGAATTCAATGATGGGGTCAAGATATTCTGAACATAACAGCCAGGAAAATAGTAAATATTTCAGTTAATAAATATATATGGGTAGACCTCATGAGCAGAGTGAGCTTGAGAAAGGCACAATGCACTGGCTGCATCCATCAGCCATCCAGGGAGACTATAAAAGTTCCAGGTATGAAGGAGTATTAATTTCTCCTTCCCTGTGTGCACTTCTCATTTTTCTCCTTGCACTGACTTTTGTCTTTTCTTCCCCTGAACTGCAGTAGAATAAGTATGTTATAGAATCAGGAGCCATTCTCATCAGTGCAAGATTTCCCTCGCTCAGAAAGCAATAAAACCTTTCTACAAATCATTCTCATAGTCCCCCATAATAAAAGACTCCTAAGGAATTCTTGACCCACACTGTGACTTTGAAACACCAATAGACATAAACCACAGAGGGGAAAATCTGTTGAAGGCTGGAAACTGAACTGTGTATCAGGTGTCTGGGCTTCAGCACCTGGATTATTTCCTTTGACTGACATCTGTGGGATTCTACAGAGATCCAGGACAGTGAGTATGCTTCCTAATTTGAGGCAGTGAGATGAAGGTGGGAGGTAGAAATAAAACTGTTACTTGGAAATTTTTTGATCCCACCACTATACCAAACACCCTTTACCCCTCCCTGCCAAACCTGGACAACCTCTTCCCACTCTCTCAGGACATGTATGCCATCTCCTCAGCTCCTACCATTATAATCTCTCGCTAACATGGAGAGCAAGTGCCCATCTTTATCTATCTGAAACCCAAGTTTCTTTCATACAGCTTGGGATGAGGCATCCTAAAAAAGGAAGGGTTGTGGTTCAAAAAATCTTCTCCTAGTCAGGAAAAGATGAGCAATGTTTCCTGCGCCCAGGGAATTCAAACGTTACTTGGGTACTCACCACATCAATGGTGGTTGCACTTGTGGTGCTGAAGACTGGAAATGCAAGACTTAAAAAAATTCCAAACATAACGCACAAACGCCCATTTCCATCACTGCCACGAGAACCTCTCTGTTTGAAAACACACTCTCCTTTCTAGCTGCAAATAGCCAAGTCCTGATGTGGTTGCCAAGAAACCAGAACTTGCAGCATGCAGACTTCACATTTGAGAAAGCAAAACTGGGAAATGCAGTGTAAATTCCTCTTCTGGTTTGTCCTAAAACATGCACCCCAACCCCCTCCTCAGGGTACAGGGTTATTCAAGAAGTGTTCGTGGACTTTTGTCCCAAGTGTGTCTCTGATGTACGGACTGGAGTAGCCCGGTACTCTGCCAAGCATGGACTTGAGAGGTTTCTCTGACACCTCTTCATGGATTGCAACGTGGTCACCACCGTCCTTCCCCTACATCAAGCTCTTCTAACTCTTTGTCCCACTTTGTGGATTCCTGCAGTTCCAGTGCTGTAAAGCACCTTGAGACATGCAGAGCACTAAAAACCACACAGTTCAATTGATTACTCCGTATCTCCTATCGTGATAAAGACCTTATCACCTTCAATATTATGTATCATACAGACTCTAGCCTCGGGCCAGTTTTGCCCGTATTGTTTTTAATTATTACTATTACTGTTTGCTACCAGAGATTGGACAAAGTTGGGTCTGCTTTGTGCCAGGCCTTACAGAGGTATTAAATTGTACCTGTACAATATATTATTACATAAACAGAAAAAATATTTACTGTATTAAATAAATATTAAATAATATACCTGAACAGACGTTAAATAAATGGCAATTCCTGGAAAAAATAATTCACAGAGTGCAACAGCCAGTTAAAAAAATAATGAACAAGAAAGATAAGATGAAACAAAGAGAAAGATGGAAGGAAACCAGGAAGTAAATGCTAGACCATCCAAGTAACTATCTAAAACAGAATAAATTCCTGCTTTTTAAATTCCCAAAAATACAGTCACCAGCTCTCAGTCAAATGATGCTTTTTCTAGTTTACATATCCATTCACTTTATTTAATAAAGAAGATAAAAAGAATTAGGAAAAAAGATTGTGGCACAACTTTGGTTCAGTTCAGCTACACTGACTCTGCCACATCTTCTATCCTCAATCTCAGCGTTAACATTCAGGTCTTGATTAATAAAAAAACATTAACAAAATAAAGTAGGAAAAACAGAATAGAAATATAAAGCATTCCACAACAAGTTTATGCTAATCATGACTGATGGCCTGGATTCACCACTTTCAGCAGAAAGGAGGAGGAACAGAGAAAGATCATTTTGCTGTAATTAGTAGCACAGGTTTACTAGTAAAGGATGTTTTTATGAAGCCTAAATTACCACCCTATATTCCACAAACCAATAAAATGGTCACAAGTGAGGAATTCCTCTTTAACTTTTCGTATAAACCTGTCAAGCAAGGCAAGAGAATTTTATTCCGGATACACCTCTCTGGCAGCTTTGCCAGGAATGAACTCAGTTTATTATTCTCGCAATGGAGAATCACAGAATCACAGAACATTAGGGATTGGAAGTGATCATCTAGTTCAATCCCTCTGCCACGGCAGGATCACCTAGACTAAGTCACATAGGAAGACATCCAGGCGGGTTTTAAATGTCTCCAGAGAAGGAGACTCCACAACCTTCCTGTTGTGGAACAGGGCAGCCTGTTCCAGTGCTCTGTCACCCTCACTGTAAAGAAGTTTCTTCTGATATTTATATGAAACCTCCTATGTTCCATCTTAGACCCATTGCCCCTTGTCCTATCATTAGATGGCATTGGGAAGAGTGTGGATCAAGCCTCCTGACACCCACATATTTATAAACATTAATGAGGTTACCCCTCCGTCTCCTTTTTAACAAGCTAAAGAGACCCAGCTCCTTCAGTCTTTCCTCATCAGGGAGGTGCTCCACTCCCGTCATTGTCTTTGTGGCTCTACTCTGGACTCTCTCCAGCAGTTCTATGTCCTTCTTGAACTGAGGGGCCCAGAACTGGACACAGTATTTCAGATGTGGTCTCACCAGTGCAGAGTAGAGGAGGAAGACAACCTCTCTCCACTTACTAACCACCCCCTTCTGATCCACTCCTGCATGCCATTTGCCTTCTTGGCCACAAGGGCACATTGCTGGCTCATGGTCATCTGCTGTCCACCAGGATCCCTAGGTCCGTTTGTCCTACACTGCTGTTCAACTGGTCTGTCCCCAACCTATACTGGTACCTGGGGTTGTTCTTGAGCAGATGCAAGACTCTACACTTGCCCCTGTTATAGTTTATTAGATTTCTCCCTGCCCAGCTCTCCAGCCTGTCCAAGTCTCCCTGAATGGCAGCACAGTCTGCTGGAATGTCAGCCACTCTTCCCAGCTTTGTGTCGTCAGCAAACTTGCTGATAGTGCACTCTAATCCCTCATCCAAGTCATTAATTAATAGATTGAATAGGACTAGTCCCAGTACTGACCTTTGGGGGACTCCACTGGATACAGGCCTCCAACTAGGCTCTGTCCCATTGACCACTATTCTCTGGCTTCTATCTTGCAGCCAGTTCATGATCCACCTCATTACCCTATCATAATCCACCTCATCACCAGACCACACTGCCTCAGTTTGGCTGCGAGGATGCTGTGTGAGACTGTGTCAAATGCCTTACTGAAGTCAAGATAGACCACATCCACTGCTTTGCCATCATCTATCCACCTGGTTTATGTCCTCATAAAAGGCCATCAGGTTGGTCAAGCATGACTTCCTTTTGGTGAAGCCATGCTGACCATCTCTAATGACCCTTCTGTCCTTGATGTGCCTAGAGACAACATCAAGCATAAATTGTTCCATCACCTTTCCTGAGATGGAGGTGAGGCTGACCAGTCCACAGTTACTTGGGTCCTCCTTCTTACCCTTTATGAAGATTGGAGTGACAGTTGATATCCTCCAGTGCCCAGTAATACACACTGTTTGAAATGATCAAGTTACTCTTGAAATATACCCCTTCTCCTTTTGGTTGTGCATGTATCATAGAATCAAAAATGTATTGGGTTAGAAGGGACTTCCAAAGGTCATCCAGTCCAACCCCCCCTACAACAAGCAGGGGGATTAGAGGGTTGCTCAGAGCCCCATCCAGCCTGACTTTGAATGGCTCTAGGGATTGGGTCTCCACCACCTCTCTGGGCAGCCTGTTCCAGGGATCCCCCACCCTCAGATGCAACAATTTTCTTCCTCACTTCTAGCCTCAATCTGTCCTTTTCAAGCTTCAAACCATGACCCCTCATTATATCATTCCCTGCCCTTGTGAACAGTCTTCCCCAGCCTTTAGACAGACCCTTCCAGGGATTGGAAGATCACTATAAGGTCCCCCCAAAGTCTTCTCCTCTTCAGGCTAAACACCCCCAATTCTCTCAACCTGTCCTTGTGATAAATTATCCTCTCTGATAATTTTTGTGGCCCTTCTCTGGACACACTCCAACAAGTCCTTGTTCTTCTTGTGCTGGGGTCTCCAAAACTGGATGCAATACTCCAGGGGAGGTCACATCCTTTGAAGCACTCAAAATAAGGGGTAATTTTATGCAGGAGCTCTTTAAATACAATCAGATTGATCACTGCTCACCATAAACCAGACATTTGCACAAGTGACTTAGCAACTTGCTCCTCAGTGGCTCGTGAAAGCTCAGCCGCTGCTCATCTCCATCAGATCCAGCATTACACATTAGTAAGTTGTTTACCAACCCAAGAGGAAAATAAGTTATTGCTGCAGGGAAAGGAAAAAAGCCACCAAAATGAAGACGAATGCCAGGAGCTCAGAACAACCGGAAACGATAAAATAAAACCTCTGACACACAGAGGAGCAGGAACTGAGCACCAGCAACAGACAAACACTGCTGGAGATGCAGAAGTCTTTCTGTCATAACAACCACAAAGATTAGTGTTTGCTGCCAGCTAAAGCACAAAGAACATTTTTCTCCCATCCTGTACTCCAGCCCCGATCATTGGTTTGTATTGAACTGTGTAATTAGGCCACCGGCAAGTTAACTACAGCAAAAGTTCAACTTCACTTCCTCTAAATATAAATATCCTAAAATGAAAGGGTTGTGCTCACTGAAAATCAATAGCGATATAATGGTGCATCACTTTAACGTCTACGACGACATGTTTCCTCTCCATTAGAAAACTGCAGGTTTGCCATGATTAAAGAATCTAACTGATAACGATGAACCACCTTCTGAGCCAGGGATGAAGGAAGGAGCAGCTCAAGCTCTGGCTCTGGCGGACACCAACTCATCAGCCATAAAATGAAGGGAAGAATGAGGGTGTTTCCAGCTTATCAACTGGAAAGTATAATCAAGAAGGAGATTATAAGCATGCTTGTTCTGAATGATTCATGAAGCATCATTTCTGCTCTTGCCTGGGTAATTAGAAGGCTTTCATCTCCAGTTCAGATATCTGTTTTGGGGTATTTTTCACTCTCAAACCTATTAACTCTCTCTACTAGAGGGTTGGGGTTTTTTTTCTTTGCTTTCAAATATTGACATCAAGGAAAAGACGCGTGGAAATGCAAAATCTGCTTCCATAAGTCAGGAGGAGTCCAAGATTTTGTTACCAGCCAAGAAGGGAGGAAAGCCCAAATCACTGCACAGCAGATTTTTAGGAAACACCAAGAATTATACTTTGCTATAGGTCTGGTCAGGAAGAAGATGTGGAAAAGGCAAAGAGCGGGCAATTTCAAAGAACCCCCTAAGGCAGAACATGCCACATCTCCTCACAAAGCTGGGTTTTTTTGATCTTAAGTAGTTGAGGAAAAATAATAAAAGCAAACAAACCACCATCAAAACTTCACTGCTGATTCTGCTGAATGATACAAGTACTTGGAAATTCACAGCAACTCTGAGCACCTAAGTCTGCTGTGAGTGTAGTAACACAGCTGTTAGACTGATAAGGCTGAGATCTGTGAATTCCGTGCTCTGTGATGGGCTTATTGATCGGATTAATTTGCATCTTGCATTATGTGCTAATGAACATCTCACACAGGATAATGCACAGGAATGGTAATGAAGGATGATGCACTTTCACCAAGCTGCTCAGTGTCATCAACCACTCTCTGATTTATTTTGCACAGACTGCCCGGCAACTGCTGGAGCAGAACCCTTTCACCTGCTTGGGATTAAAAAAATGACAGAAACACAAAATACCCTGTATTGTCATTCATCACTTCAGCCATCCAGGCACACACAGATCCTTTTTGCCATCACTTCTACAGGGTTTTTGGACTTCAGAAAGATTACCCATAACAATGCTTAAGGGGAAGGAAATCAGTCCTTTCTCTAATCCTTTGAAATGATGGTTTGCTCTGATCTAAAACAAGGTGGTCTGCAAATCCTGTTTCCTAGAGTCTTTAGCTCAATGCAGTAGGGCAAAGGAGGTTCCAGAGCGCTTTAGGTTTTTCATTATTCCATGTCAGAGAGACACTAAAGGTCACAACACTGGGCTGTTTGGAAGCTGCCAATGGTTTAAGATACCAAGATGGGTATTTTTAGGACCATTTTTCCCCCGGCACTGAACAGGAAAGAATTTATTCCTGTAGGTCTGTCTGAAGGGCAGGAAACACTGCCTCCAGTGAAATGGAGGAAAACTTGAGGGCACATAAGAGTCCTGATGATTAACTAGGAGATCGTGGTTGAACTCTAAAGGGATAGCGTTGAAGGAGAGGATTTTTCTGCCTCAGAAGTTTGTTTTGAGGCAACCTATAACAAAAGGCCACAAAAACTCAGGGAACGCTGTAGTCAATTCAGAGAAACACTAAAAAACCAACAAACCTGTAGACTTTCTTTTTCTAGCGTCCCCAGCATATCAGTCTCATTGGAAAACTGCTCACCCACACACACCAAATTCTACAACTTACAGTTATTGATCTCTGGCATTTTGAATGCAAATATATTCAATTAAACTTATGCTGGATGTCTCTTTGTGAATCATCTCTCATTTATTTTTCATATATACCAACCTAAAATCCTTTCTCCCCTCAAGCTACTTATTTGTAGGTTGCACTGGCATGTGCTGGCACTTCTTGGTTACAAAGCCTAACAAGGAGAAGAAACTGCCGGCAATGTTCTATGCAAAACAAACCCCCAAAAGCACACTGAAATAAATTATAGCATATATTAGAGAAAAAAACTGTAGGATACAAAACTATCCTGTAACAGCACTAATTGTAATTCATGGTTGCACCGCGTCTTCTTCTACTTCTGCTATCGCCATCAAGGAAGAGCAAGAGATAGAGACTGCAAAAGGAATCCTGATGGACAGCTCTGATGGTCACAGCCAGTGAAATACAGACAGGACACAATAAATCAATCTATCGATCAATATAAAATAATTTAGGACAGCAGATGAGAACCAAAGAATGTCCTTTTCAAATCTGTTCCCCTCAGACTCTACTGATGGGATGAAAGTTTTCATCTGGCATCTGTAAAGACTTTATGGCACATTTTAGAAAAACCCTGCATTGAAGGATTTTCTGACAACAGAAAGAGGTTGATTCTGGCAGTTCCAAATGAATCCAAGATTAATGATTGTCTAAAAACTGTGAGGATCAACGAGCCTTTCATTTATTGCTTTGAGGTGAATATTTCACTTTCTGCAGCAAATCCTCACCTCTGGGATGACACATTTGCACAATAAATACAGGATTATCTGTGCCTACAGGAAAACGAGAAGATAGTTGTGTTCCAGGTTCCATAAATGACTTTTTATTGTTAATAGGGTCTTTTTTCCCCACTGAGCTGTGGAGAAAACTACAGTCATTATTGTCCTTTCTGAAGTATTTCTCCTACTTCATAGATACAGTCAACTTTTTCAAAGAGGAAAAAACAAAATAAGGAAGAAATGAAATTGCAGCCTAACCTCGTGGAAAGACCCTTACAGCCATAAGGGCTCTGTAGTATTTCTGCGTGCTTCAGCCTGCTGGCTGTCGTTATTTGTGAAGTTGATGAGCACCGCAGCCAAATAACCTGACGAGATTTGCATGGCTGAGTCAGCTCACGCACTCTGACTATGAGCGTTTGCTTTATGTAGAATATCTACATTAACGTAGATTCCTAGTCCTCAGAGAAGACAAACAGCATGGGAAAACCATCCAAACAATGGCAAACAATACTAACTTAAATAATCACTGAACAACCACACAATCACAGAAGGCTCCAGGGTGACCTTATTGTGGCCTTCCAGTATCTGAAGGGGGCCTCTCTGGGCAGCCTGTGTCAGGGCTCTGTCACCCTCACAGTAAAGAAGATTTTCTTTATGTTTATGTGGAACCTCCTCTGTGCTAGCTTGCACCCACTGGCCCTTGTTCCTTTCCTGTACACTGCCTTCCAGCAGGTCCCCAACTTATACTGGTACGTGGAGTTGTTCTTTCCCATATGCAAGTCTCTGCACTTGCCCTGAACATCTGCAACTTGAACTTCTCTATCTTCATGTATACTGTGTCTGTCTAAGGAAAAACTAGTTCTAACTGGTGGCAAAACCAAAGCAAACTGCATTCTCACCATAAAAACAAGTGAGAAGGGGAAAGCACCTACAAAGATTGTCAGCAACCAGAGGTTCAGAACTCTTCCCTCTCTGATCTGTGCTGAGAAATGGGGACCTCACCCTCTAAACCTCATGTGGGTTGTGGAATCCACAGTCTTAGAAATACTCAAAGCTATATCTGACAAGGTCTTGAGCAACCTTATGTGTGCTGGCTCTGCTCTCAGGAAAGACACAAGGACCTTGAGAGATTCCTTCAGACTGACATCTCCTCTTACTGCATTTAACTAACAGTTTGCTCAGGTGCCTCCTCCTAACCAAAACAATTTTATTTAAGTTACTCAAGTTATGGCCCTTGATTCAAGCTTTATAGATACAGTTCTTCATCTCGATTTTCATTTCTTTTAAAATAAGAAAGCAACCAGGGCTGAAGTGTTTCAAATTGTCACTAGTCACTAACACAAGGAGAAAGCCATTTCTTAGGGATAATTTAACGTGTTTTCTCTCCTTTCCAGAAGCCCTGCCAAAGAAGTTAAAAGAGAGGAATTTTCTGGCCACAATTCCAATATTCTCCCCAGTTTGGTCTACAGACATGGGTGGATTCATGGCACAAAGCCAAGCTGAAGCCATTAGGAAGGACTAAGCCATGTGAAGCTGGTGTTTACTAGGTAAAGTGAACAACACCTACTGCATAATCCTTTAGAAAGAGGAGGTAGGCATCTCTTCTACTAGGGCAGATACAAGGAAGAGTAATTCCTAAGGAAAAAAAATGGCTTTTTCAAGAGTCATCTTGGTTAGAAAGATCATCAAGGGTTCAGGAAGAGATCTGGAGAATTTTACCTTCGTGGCTACAACTTGCACTGACAAAACGCAGAAGGGTATAGATTTTAGCCCATAAAGTAACTTACATCACTTTCATCATCATATGTAGAGTAATAAGCACTCAAGTATGGAATGTTTATATAAGGAATTAAATATCGCTTTTCTAGTCAAATCTGTGGTACATGGACCACCTTGATGCTCCACCAACTGCTTTTTAATAAATTAATTTTGGGGTGAAGACCACAAAGCAACATGAAGTGCAACTGAACAGCTAAAACTAGAGGGAAGCTTCAACCTCTTCTCTTTCTCCTGTGCCACGTTCTCCTTCCAAAGGAGAAAGGAATGTAAACTCTGCACTAAAAAGCCATGTGCTTTAACGAGATGACTCAGAATCACAGAACCACTGAGGTTGTAGCGCAACTGTCAACCCAACCCCACCATGCCCGCTAACCCATGTTTACATGTTTTTTGAACCCTTTCAGGGACGGCAACTCCCCCCGCCCTCCCTGAGCAGCCTGTTCCAACCCCTGACCACCCTGTCAGTTAAGAAATTTTTCCTGATGTCCAATCTAACCCTTCCCCGGCACAACTTGAGGCCATTTTCTCTTGTCTTATTGCTGGTGACTTGGGAGAGGAGGCTGACTTCCACTTCTCTGCAACCTTCTTTCAGGTAGCTATAGACAGCAGTAAGGTCTAAACAACTCTAGCTACCTCAGCTACTCATCAGACCTGTCCTCTAGGCCCTTCATCAGCTTCGTCGCTCTTCTTTGGATCTGCTCCAGTACCTCAATGTCCTTCTTCTCACATTAAGTGTCTAACTGGATCAGTTTTGCTCTGTTTGCTGCCTGAAGAAACCATTTAGAGACCA
Organism: Phoeniculus purpureus; assembly: GCA_028565055.1. Lineage (NCBI taxonomy): Eukaryota > Metazoa > Chordata > Aves > Bucerotiformes > Phoeniculidae > Phoeniculus > Phoeniculus purpureus. Next base: position 808,034 of record JAOXOE010000787.1, on the reverse strand, counting down.
TCACTGTCTATAATATAAAACCACTGTTCTAGGAAATTCAATCAGTGCTGCTGCCCCACAGAAAATTTGCAGGTTTCTCTGTAACTGACCAGTTAAAGAAACAGTGTGGTTGGTGCTTTCAGAATTGGGGTCAAGACTTCTCTTGATGCTGGATAAAGGCAGCAGTTTTTCAGAGACAAAAAAAGCCCAGAGGAGTATTTTAACACTAATTATCTGACCTTGGGTGTCACAGTATCCAATGCTGGGTACTAATCTCTCTGCAAACGTCACCTCTCGGTAATGTGCCTTACAGGGGAAAGCAAGTTGTGCAGAAATCTGTGTGATGAAGACTTAAGTTCACAGTTAGAACACATCAGAATGTCACCTGCCTGATTCAACCAATGCTACCCCTATGATAACCTTGCTGAAGAAAACGAGAGAGAAATGGGAAAGACAGAGACCGTGAGTTCATGTTTAGCTCAGAATACATCAGAAAGGAGTGCGGTACTGTATGCTACTCCTTTTTTTTTTTTTCCTACCTGATCCTAAAAAGACATTTTTAACTTCACTACTTTTTTTGAGAAGGTGATTAAAGGGTGGCTCATTGTTGTCTCCTTTCCAAGGGCAGAAGTGGTAAGATAGCACTTTGAAAAACTTTAACCATCTAAAAAGCATTTAAACCACCAGTTCACCTCAAGTTGGTGTTAAAAAATGATCACTTGAACAAAGAAACTGTCAGGAGCATCCTGTACTTGTCAAACGCTGTTCTACCTATCCTCAGTATTGATTAGTACTCCACTTGAACAAGGAGATAATGAAGTAGATTAGTTTTTCCTGCAGAGCACCTGACACAAACAGAAAAGCGGACACAGACTCTTTTCCCACTTCTCAATCTGCTCCACCTACTTTCTTTTCTTTGGAGGCCACGGGGGAGAAGGAATGGGAAATAAATTAAGACATAAGTGAGAAGAGTAACAAGGTGCATTTAAATTCTGCACAAAACAGGAGAGGGGTGAAAGGTACAAAGCAAAAATCAGATGTTGCATCCTCTGCTAACTATGAAAATATGGAGTGAAAGGCAGTTAAACGACTTTCTGAGTTCTGCTGTTCACCATTAATGCTACTACAGGAAGACAGATGTTCCACCAAACCAACACCCCTCTCACTTCAGAGATACTTTTCTTCCAACTGCTTAGGCATACACAACATCTCTCCCTGCACGTTCATGCACTGAAGATGCCAGAGCCAGTACAGAAGTAATTGTGACTGTTAATCACACAGCAAAAGCAGACAACAACCATATGGATTCCTTCATCTGGAAAGTACCTGGGGCTGGCTGGCTAAAAGAAGCCTTGGTGGGCTGGGGAACACACAGACTCAAAGAGGCTCAGGCAACCCTTTTGGTAGATTCCCTCAGGCACTTAAAAGCAATCTCCTGGCACTGTTGTTATGATGGCAGGTCTTACTTAAGTGCATTTCTAGGCTGCCAGATATACAGAAGTCACTTTAGGGTATTAACATGGTGCCCAGTTCTCATTCTTCCCGCAGATGCAGAACTCAGTGGACCACAAATGCCACACGGAGCTGGAGAACTTTTCCAGACAAGGTCTGTGGGGCTTGAGAAAGGCATTTTTTCCCTTTCAGAAGCCTTTCCAAGCCCCAACCATATTTATGAGTACAACATAGAAGTATAAACCATCCAAACTGAGCAGGGCTTTTGTTGTTTCCAGGAACTGCCCATAAAACCTTTCTTCAGCCTCTCCTCACCACTCGCATCTTTTCTCCTGGACTTCTTGGACCTTCACCTTTGCGATGAAAAAAATCAGAAGAGTTTTTCAGGTTTGAGGAGCTTTTAAAGGAAATTTATTTAATGGGGTTTTAAAGCAACTTATTGAGAACTGGCATAATCCTTTTTACCAGAAGGCCGAGCATAATTAACAACATTGACCTAACAAGATGTATTCTGAACCCAGACTACTCTTTCCACCCCTCCCTGCATAAGACTCTGATTTTAGGCTTTTTTTTTTTTTTTAACCTTTTTACCAGACAGTTCTCAAAATCACGTGCCAAGTCCGAGGGATTGGGTAAAAGCATCAGCAGTTTTCTATGTACCTGACATTCCCAAATAAATCTCAACATACTAGAGACACTTAGCTATAAATAATCAATTGCAGCAGCTCTTCGTTTACCTTCTGCTATCTTCAAACAATGCCCAACTGTCTTCTCCAAAGTAAAGAAATGTATCATCCTGTTTTCCAGTCTTGCGACCAATGCCTTTACTGCCTTTACCCACAGCACCCACAGGCGCAAAACATATAAATTACCAAGTCTTGAACAGCCAAAGAAACAGCTAAACGATGTTCCTTGCGGGTTATTTCACTTGTTAATTGTCTTTCAAAATTGCATTCACACTTTTATTTCCTAGAAAAAGTATGACATTAATTACACATGGAATCAGTCACGTTACCTGGCACCATGTTTGCACGTTGGGTTGCGCCGTCCCAAAAAGGGACCATGCTGTGATAAGCTGCACTCAAGAAGAGAATCACGCTGCTTAGAAATGGGAAGTAATTTCTAATAAAATGTGCTTTCTTAAAAATCTGAGTGCATGTTCAGGATGAACGTTCAGGCTCATTAGGAAAGCTCACAGGAACAACACAGAAAATAAAAGGAAGCGGGTTTGAAATATCAATTATACTTCTTTAATTAATTCTGTAAGCGACAAGAATATTTCAGTGCTCACACTCCACATTTTCAATGCCTACTAAAACATTATATTATAGATATAATGCTGCTTTAAAATAAGCTGTTGAGATAAAGCTTAGGAAAAAAAGGAAGGCTTTAAATACTTCTGAAATGACAATCAGATTTGTACACAACAAGAAAACTCTGTAATGGGCCTGGACCCTATTGCTAATGGCACCAGTTCAACAAATGGGCATTTTCTGACCAAAAGCAATGTTTTTACTCCTGTTTTTAAGGGGCTGATTGAGCATAAGGGACCTAGGACTTGAAGAGCTTCTGTCTCCCTGCTTCCCAGCAAAGCATGAACTGCTGCATTTATGTGAAGACTCTTCTGGGTCTTCACATAAATAAGAGCAACAAGAATTTCTTACAAATTAATAAAGAAAATAGAAGCCACTACTGGGATTTAACAGAATTCGACAGTTAAGACAATTGAAGGTATTGGGGTTTTTTTCTTGTGAGGGGAGAAAGGTGTAAGAGCAGAAGAGCTACACCAACAAAAAACATCTTTATCACCACAGCCATATCAAATAATCCCTATGAAATAAAAACATTTGGGGATTCCCAACAGGAAAGCAATAAGTGTTCACTGAAGATACAGTCGTTGAGTTTAAGAATTAAATACGACAAAGGAGAGTTATGTTAGAGCATCTCTCTAAAGAAAATAAATTAATAGCAACAGAAATTGCCAAGCAAATGCTTTTTACTTTTCATAGAACCAAGCACGGTCTGTAAATCCACTAATTGGAGAATTCATTTGACACAGGTTAGCTGTACAGGACTTTCCTGTCTGAAATAACGAACGTTCAAGTACCTAATTACAAAATGCTCCTATAAATAATTTAGTTTGTGCAATTGTTTTAGCCCTTATGCTAAAGAGCTACAGTAAACCTTGTGTTTTAAATAGAGCTACAGTAAACCTTGTGTTTGCAGCTGAAATGCTGCAAGCACGCAGATGTGGTATCCTTGAGTTTTCATTCCACAGGCGGCATTTAACGCTAACAACTACTTAACTCCGTAAACCACTTTTGGTTGGGACTTTTTTGGCACGTTCATCTCTAGTTCCAAACTCAAGGCCACGCTGAGCTTCCACCAATGATATCATTGTGGTGACAGTGCCTATCAGTGGTTTTTAAAAAAATAACATACTGACTTTTTAAGTCTCTGCTGCACACTCAGGCCTTCCCTGGGGCATTGCTTCATCTTGTTTCATCCCAATCAGCTCATAAAATAACATCTTCCTTTTTATCTTCTGCACTCGCACCAAGAGCTGCTTCCCACCAGGGTCTTACGGGACTCGGAGGCAAGAGGAGGACCAGGCCAGATAAAACCAAATACTCCTCAACAATGTGGATTCAGAAGAGGAAAAGCAGATGGACTGTGACTCCATCAATAGTGGTTCTTCTAGATGGCATTTGGTTCATGTTCTGTAGCCTTATGTTTGGCTATTAAAGTGACGTTTCATATAAACACATACAGACCATGCTCATCTCTGGAAAAACCAACAGCTCCATAGTCCACATCATCCTCAGCCACAGGAGCCTGTGCTGGCAAACAACATTAAACCAACGGGCAATGATTGTCATAAATTTTCACGTTACCTATGCAACTGCTAAATGGTACCACTAGTAATTTGCTTAGTCCTACATTATTATCTCACTCTGTTTCTTGATGCATGCACCTAAGGAATCCACTGCAGGAAATGGCTGCAAGTTGCATCACAGGAGGTTTAGGCTGGATGTTGGAAAGAATTTCTTCTCTGAAAGGAAGAATCAAACTTTGGAACAGGCTGCCCAGGGCAGTGCTGGCGTCACCAGTCCTGATGGGCTTGAAACAATGTGTGGAGCTGGTGCTTAGGGACGTGGCTTAGGGGTGACCTGGCAGTGCTAGGTCAAACATCGGACTCGATCTTAAAGGTCTCTTTGAACCAGAGAGGTTGCGTGACTCTGTTTTGTTCTCATTTACAAAGAGACTCACCTAAGCAACAGTAATCTTGGCTCTATCAAAACCAAGAGAAAACAAGAGACATCACCCTCAGACACTCTGCTATCCAGGTGGCTTTTAAGAACCTCCTCCCACAGTCATCTTAACGTGGTGTTTGCATGTCAGAGACTGTTGAGACCACGGAAAAGCTTCTGATAGTTCCATCTTGTTTTGGGTTGATATGCACCTCTCCATCTCCACTGACTAATATGGTGACAAATTGATTTCTTTTTTTTAACAACCTTTCCCAAAGTGCTTTTTCGTATCGCTCAAAGCTTTCCAGGGAAAACACACTGTCAGTATCAGCTGGGCAAGGCCCCGACATGCACGGCGTAAAAAAGGGAGCTAATACAGCGCTAAAAAAAAGGGTTGTGTTACCAGCCTGTAAGCAATCTGCTCCTCTTATGCATCTAGTACGGCTCGAGTGGAACGTAGCTGCGAGCATCTCTAAATAGGAGCCAGAAGAAGGAGCATGTGTGATAAACAGCGACTCCAAAGATTTCTTCCCTCTGGTATCTCGATTCCTTTGCAAGCACTTTGACAGGGTCCTGCTGAGGGCATGTTTGTTTTGCACTGCTTCTCCAAGCTCTGTGCAGCACCTTGTGGTGTTCCATTAGTTTCTGCCCCAGCGGTTTCATTTCTTGCAGCAGAGTCCTTGCCTCACTCTTCCTTGAGCACAGAAGAGACCTCCAGGTGCCTCTTGAGAGTCCATAAGTTACAAAGAGAAGGGCAAATGGACAAAACTATATAAACAAGGTAACACATTTCTGCAAATTTGGCAAGAGCAGCAGCAGCAGCAGCTGTATGTGGACATTAGGATACGGTTAGAGAGACCTCCAGGTGCTGCTGGAATCTCAGTTCTATTGGCTGGGATGGGATGAAACATGAGTGTAAGTTGTCTGTATTTGTGTTTTTCTTTACATTAAATGATCCTTAAAACCAAGACACAAAGCAAAAATAGGCAGAACCACCTTCTCTACTACAACCCTTACTTTTTCTCAACTATCTGCACTTTCTCCACATCAGATCAATAAAGGATTCATACAGAATAGAACAAAACAGCGTAAACTTGTGCCTTACTTCAACCTAATGCAGCTCAGTAAGTCAGCAGTTCTCAGGCTAGAGAGCTGGATATAGTTTCTATGCATTTAATTACTCTCAGCACATTTCTCTCTCATTAACCTTTTCCAGACTTGTCTGTATTGACATAAAATTCTACCTTCACAGCAATCTGTAGCAAGAACTTCTCTAAATTCCTTGAAATTGAGTCACAAAGCGCTGGTGCCACACAGAGAGGGCAAGATGCTACTCGTTTTCATTACCTGACAAAACAAAGCTAATTAAAAATGGCATGTTCATAGATGTTATAAGCAGAACCATCCACTATAGAAGGAGATAAACTGGCAGACTGGGATGGGGAAATGAACTTTGTTTTGCTCCTAGACAGCCAATTAGAACCTAAACACCAGAGCAAGGATAAAGCTTTCAGGCAGTGGCAAGGCAACCGCAGGTAGAGATAGTGTTTGGACACAGGAGCCAAAAACAGCTCTTAATAGTTGATGAATGGGTTTTTTAATGCTTTTTTCCATGCCTCTTGATATAAACTAGGTACAAATATGTGAATCTCCATGCCTACGCAAACACAAATATATCTTTCTTCAGACAGTCATCCCTGTTGAAAGGGTTGCTTTAAACATCTCATTTCAGCTCTGAGTTTGCTATTTAAATCTTTGAACTGACTTCACTACAGGACTAGAGGTTCTTTGCTTCCTCCCACCACCATCAAAAAAGAAAAATATCTGCAAGAAACAGAGAAAGGGAATGCCTTTAGAAAATGTAAATACACTGTAGGTGGAATCAGCTACTAGTATGCCACGAGAGGAAAAAAAACACCTAATATGAGACATAATAAATAGCAGGAGCTCTGGGCAACCTGATCTTGTTGAAGATGTCCCTGCTCACTGCAATGGGGTTGGACTAGATGAGCTTTGAGAGTCCCTTCAACCCAAAGCATTTGAGCATTCTGTGATTGTTGAATGCACTGTCATACATGGCTCTGAAAAAGAAGGATTCATCCAGCCCAAATCTCCATCTCCACATTATGGGCCAACGGTAACCTTTCCCATGTTCCTGCACACTCGTGAAGTAACTCCCTGTTGTAAATCCCTGCGTGCTGCCAGTTTGTACCTGCAGAAGGTGGATACTCCCTCCTTTCCCACCGCCTAGTTTCCACTGCAGGATCTGACAGCTGAGAGCCTGCCATTACTGTGTTGCTATGAACTTCAGTGTCTTGAAATATAACAATTAAAAATAATGATTCTGTGCTTTGGGATCACAACAGAAAAAACTATGAATATTGTTCTCCAAATAGGATCTTAGGGTGCAAATTCAGCTCAGCTCTAAGTGCATTTCAGCAGAAGGAGTAATTCCAAGCATACATTTGTCTCTCTGTCCATCTAGAAAGGCAGCTGCTTTAGCAAATTAGCGGAATCGAGCACATTCATCCTGCCCACAGATCCATTACTCAGTTGTTACAACGGGCCATACACAAAATCTGCTATGAGCACCGTCACTGAAATGAAGTTTCCCCACTTTCAGAACCAGTGGCCACCACCCTAGGACTACTAGATTGTACTGAAAAAAAGAAGAAACCCTGAAGACCCAGATTTAATGTCACCTCCAAAAGGCAGCATACAATTCCTTTAAAGGGTTAAGGAGGGGGATCTCAGAACGTGCTAAAATGTAATAACGTCTCGCTAAAAAGATCCATCTCATCAAAGCTACTTCCTTATTTCAGAGTAATAAAAAGCTGAAACCCTCCTGCTGGATCTATGGAAAATTCTCTGTGCCATGGCGCCAAGCAGTGGACGGACACTAAAGCAGAATTAACCAATTAGCAGAGTGTTCCACGTGGTAGAGCCCGGACTTGCTGGTTCTCCACAGCTCAAATTACCATGGCAGAAACTTCTAAAGGAACATCTTTAGCAAGAAAGCATCTCGCTCCCTCAAACCCCGCTCTTTTCATCTGTCCTACAGACGAAACCAAACTTGGTCACTTCAGAGGGAGCCAGAGCATTCAGAGTTGGCCTGTTCTCATCATGAAAGACGTTTTTAGCATAGGCTTTGCTGCAAGTCAATTCACATATTCTTTAATTACAAGAAGTAGAATATGGACGTACATCCCTTTGAGCAGTGCAGAAGGTCAAGACAAATGGTGTTACATTACTGAAGAAAATAGAAACTAGCAGGTTTTAACATCCAGTCTCACGCAGTCAAGATTTTACTAATTATTTATCGCATGAAGCTAACAGAAGGTTCCAGCCTAACCTCTCTGGATAATAAACTCTTGTGCTCAGAAGACAGCGAGAAGCACAAGCTCCCTGCAGTGCCACTGCTGGCAACTCAGAAAACCAACTTCATGCTGGAAAAAAGTAGATTCCATACTGACACCAGCTTTGGTCGTTGCTCAGATTGCTAATTTGCACCTGAATTATTACAGAGGAGCCATAACAGGGATAAAAGCCACAGAATAACCTGGAACGTGATCTGGGCTTCACAATCAGAATCCAAAATGGAGACATGGAGATTCATCTCTTTGGCCACCTACCTCCTACCTTATTTGCATACCCTGGAAAAGAGCTCAGTCAAACAAAATGTTGGTGTCTCTCTTCTCAAAGAACAAGGTCATAAATCACAGTCTCTTTGCTGCGTCTGTCATTTGCAACATCTCAGTAGTCCCCTCCACCTCTCCTGGTGTGATCATAGAATCACAGAATCATAGAATCGTTAGGGATTGGAAGGGACCTCAAAAGATCATCTACTCCAATCCCCCTACCACAGCAGGATCACCTAGACCAAGTCACACAGGA
>JAOXOE010000787.1:747245-782835 GCA_028565055.1 Phoeniculus purpureus | reverse complement strand
AGGGCAGAGTAGAGGGGGAGAAGAACTTCCCTCGATCTGCTGGACACACTCCTCCTAATACACCCCAGGATCCCATTAGCCTTCTTGGCCATTCCTCTGGGTGTTGTCTTTGGTTGAAGGGATCTTGATGATCTCTCTGCAGAGAACCTCCCGGCCAATTCAGAGAGACCTCTCCACCATTTCACAAGGGCTTTTCCAGCCCTGTTCCCAAAACAAGACTCCAGTCAGGCACTCACCACCTCCTCACTGTATCGCATGGGAGTTGTGGGTACAGTGATCCATGCAGATGCCAATGCTGCTTCTCTGGAGACATTCCAAACCCACCTAGATGTGTTCCTGGGTGAACTTCTCTAGGGGATCCTGCTCTAGGAGGGAGGTTGGACTAGATAATCTGTGATTCTCCTGAGACTGAATTTCCCTTTGAATGTCTCTTCATAACTCTTCTTCTCCCATATCCAGATAAAAGACTGAGTTGCTATTGCCATGGCATGACATGGTCCAACATGGGGGAAAGGCTACTGCCTCCATGTGAGTTCACTCTTCCCCCCTTGCTACAGCACAGAAGCCCCAGTGCTGGTCCCTGAAAAGGGTATGGTGACTCTTCCAGAAGAGAGCCCTTCCTTGCCTTGAGTAAGGGCACAGAGAACCTGTGTTGGCAGCAGAGGAGCATGCTGCCATGCCCTGCACCTAACAGCGACACAGAAGTTCTGAAGTTAATACTGAAGAATCAATACAGTAATGTTCAAAATGTCTCCGCTCCTCCCTCCTTCCCAAGCGAGCCATGGCACTGAGGAGAGGAGCTTCAGCTTTCCTGGCAACAAGTCCCCATTTCCCTGTGCTCACAGCCCTGGCACAGGTCTGTGGCTGGAGGGTTGAGCCCTCCTTACAGCTTGCTGATGTGCCTTGATAGCACCACCTCCCTCAGCCCTGGACATGTCCTGAGGAGGTTCAGCCTCCAGAGGTTTGAGCTTCATCTTTTCTTCTAGGGAAGGGAAGAGGCTGCTGATTCGTACCTCCTGCCAGACAGATGGTGAGATGCAGACAGCAGCCCAGTAGGATGCAGATATAGATTGTGATGTGATTGCACCTCTGTTGGATACTAATTGCTCACCAGCACTGGGTCCAGCCTTCAAGGCACTGGTTACCAGCACCCATAAGCACTGGGCTTACTGCCCAGTAAGCAAGGGGTGCCTAGCACACTCCAAAGCAGAGGAGGAGCAACCTAAGCAGAGCAGAGCAAAGGGATGATAGTTACTGGGCATCACTGTACTGTGCACACCCCATCCAGAGTGTCATCCCCAGCTGTGCTGTCAGTGATGCTGCACAGGGATAGGGATGGTGGTGACATTTCACTCGCGAGGCAAAGGAAGATTCCCAAGTATGGCTGTGAGGAGTCCAGCAGGGACAGGAACCACCCTGGAGGATATTCTTCATAATCAAGGGAATCTGGAGTAGGACTGGAAGGTGGACTTGAAAACACCCCCAAGAAGGTCACCAGTAACAACTCTTTTCTATTTTCTGAAGCAGGAGAACAGCTGCTCCCCCTGCACCAGCACTGAGAGCAGGGAAGGAGATGCTACCAAAGCTACCCAGTCCAGCTACTGTCTGACAGTTTGCCATGTTAGAGTGTCAGTCCTCTCCGCTCCAAGGAAAGAGGGGACATGTCTGCAGCCCTTAAGGAAGTCACCAGCCTCATGCTCAGTCTCCAGGAGTTTTGCATTTGCTGTGAAGAGGTGTGGGGGACAAAACCAGCTGCTCAGCCTGGCTCAGGCACAACCTACAGCACAAAGGAACCTAGTGTAGCACTAAGCCTCCAAAAAGCCCAAAGCAACAGGAAAACAGCCCTGCTCTGGGAAACTTGACATTGTAGATGTCCCTATGTCATATAACAGAGCCTATTTTTCAACATTTCCCAAACAGGAGAAACAGAGTTTGGGGTTTCATACCTCGGGAAGCTGTGCTCGTATATCTTCTGAGCCTATGAATATGCTCTCCAAGTGAGACCACGTGCGCTGCACTTCGAACCAGAGGGAAATAACAGAGTCGGTAGTGGACAGCTTCCTCTGCCATGCAGACCCCTCGTCCAAGAAGAATGCAATGTATTTAGATAGCATTAAGTTCTGCAGCTGCACCTGGTTGTCTTCTAAAGTCTCAATGAGTTCCTCATCTGACTTCAGCAACGGGATGCCTGTTCGTGTGTGAGGCTCATACTGAAACTCCATGGTGCTCCAAGTCATTTTGAGTTCCTTCAAGACTTTCTCCATGCTCATTTCTCGCGTTGCCTTGTCCACAATGCCTCGAACCTCATCCTCAAAGTCATGCAGGTTGAGCTTCAGGAGATCAGCCAGTGTGGTGTCTGAGTCCATCACAAACCTCACACCCGTCACATACATCAGTTGATTCCAGTGTCTTTCTCTAATGGCAGGATTCTGAAGTTCTGCCACAGCTTTCAGGGCCATCAGCATGTTCTTCACCTTACTGTCCAGCCCAATGAAAGCATCCCACACCCTCATTTCCTTATCCAAATTCCGAATCTCTCTTGCAAACTTCCTACACTGCAGATCCATGTTTTCCACATTAATATTCACCCATCTGGTGGTCTGCCAGTCATCAAGGCTGGTGTTCACTAGGGAGATCATGTCCCAGAGCTGTTTGAGAAGACACAGCTCCTTTCTGCACTGCTTCAGTTGTTTATAATCTGGCACTGTGACTTCAAACAGACCGGCGGATTCATAAATAGAGGCCATGGCTGACTCCATTTGTTCAATCTCAATGTGTTCCACATCCAGCAGGTGATAAGGCTTTTCAGTGTCAAACCTGGAAGGGAATGTTTATTCTTTGTAAGTGATACTATAATGACTTCCAAAGAAATCACTAAACAAACAGTGCCTCTGAAAGACAGAGCAAAGATGAGACACCCATAGCACGCACGAATGGTGCAGCCACACAGCTCTGCTGACATGATCTTGTAGTGACCCTATGCACTCAGCACCCACATCCTCTTGCTAATATTGGACAGAGCTCCCAAGGCCAATACACCCCAGGGAGAACTGAGAAGGTAAGAAATGTGTGCAAAGGCTCGAGGACACGTCCTCAAGATGCTCAGAGGTTATCCCATTGAGCCTTTTTATTTCCCCCCAGGGCCTCTCTGTTGCTATAAGTTGCCTGTACCTGAAGGGTGCTTCTCTGTGGAAGCGCTCTCTGAATCTCTGCTGCTCCACATCAAAGGCTGCACAGCTCCTGCGCAGCGCTGTCATCTCATTCGCCTGCAGAGGAGCCACATGCTGCTTCACAGCCATCGCCAGCTTCTTCATATTGTTCCATTTTTCTGGCAGCTCCTGCAAACAAAATTTAAATGCTGGAAGGCAGCATTGCTAGTGGATATCAGACTTGTCTGATCTGTTTATGGGTAATCACAGACCAGGAAAAGCAACCGATTCCCTGCCTTAAACTGTGAGGAAGTTTGTTGTGATGCAAGGACTAAACACACAGTTTGGGATAAAACTTACTGGTTATTCACAGTTTTGAGGCCTAATGAAGACTCAGAGATCTTATAACTGACTGCTCAGTCTGTAAAAATACATTCAGTACCTTCAGAAGGTTCCCCAACTACGTCCTGGCCTCCAGGATGGTTTGATGGTTGAAAAAGTGATCCTAACACCAAGCCCAGCAGTACCTGGCTCCTGCTGAGAGTGGCTGAGGGCACGATGGGCTGTGGATGCTCATCAGATCATCCAGCTTCCCAGAGCTAATTAATAACACAGCTTGGGAAACTTCCCACCAGCTCTTAAAGCAGAAGATTTTACAGCTACTAGAACTTCTTGAGAGCTCTCTGGGGCAAACCCCTGCAGCCTCTGTATATAGTGTTGGTACTAAACAAAGCCAGTTTCTTTCTCAGGTCTGCATCCAAGCTGCAAGTGTACAGCCGTGCTGACAGTCCACCCTCTGTACCTGGCATTTTCTTCAGAAAGGGATTTTATTTCTTCTCACTAGGGTTCTGGGGCCATATCCTCAGCCCAGACAGTGACAGCAAGTTCCAGAGAACCCACCTCCCCAAATAGCATGCATAGGAGACACTGGGGGGTTCCTTTCATCTCCATTCACATGGTTGAGGAGATTCACAGAGACCCAGCAACACTATGGAAAGAAGGGAAACAATCTGGAGGCAGCTCTGAGGAAACAGATGTGGCCAGATCAAGGCCAGTCTCTCCTGCAACTTTATATTCCAGTTTCAATAGAAGTCATTATCTAGGGCCCCAGCAGAGTCCATGCGGAGCTGCTGCGTTGTCGTTCTCACACAGACTGCTGGCTCCAGCCCAACTATCTCCACGACCATGGGGGAAACAGAACTTAGAGGAACTTATTTCTGCTTTTCCCACCCTTTACAGGAGTCAGGGAATCATTTGACAACATGTCGCTGGCACTCCAGAAAGGACAAAACTGGTTGGTTATCTCCTGCATCTGAACAACTGCCCCACATCCCTCCTTTTTTACTGATGACACCAAACTGTGTGGTGAAGTCAACACCCTGAAGGGAAGAGAGGTCTTGCCAGGCTCCAGAAGTGAGCTGTGTAAATTGCATGGAGTTTAGCAAGGGCAAGATCTACCCCTGGGTTGAAGCAATCCCATGCACAGAGACAGATTAGGAGGACAGCCCTGAGAAGGACTTGGGGCTGGGGCAGAAGTTTCCTAGTTTCAGTGTGAGCTTGCAGCCCAGAAAGCCAACTGTGTCCTGGGCTGCATTAATTACGGTAGGTTGAGGGAGGGGATTCTCCCCCTCTACTCTGCACTGGTGAGACCCCACCTGGAGTATTGAGTCCAGTTCTGGAGTCCCCAACATCAGAAGGATAGAGAGCTCCTGGAACAGGTCCAGAGGAGAGGTTCCACATAAATATCAGAAGGAACTTCTTCACAGTAAGGGTGACAGAGCACTGGAAAGGGCTGCCCAGGGGGGTTGTGGAGTCTCCTTCTCTGAAGAAGTTTAAAACCTGCCTGGACATATTCCTGTGCTACTTGATCTAGGTGGTCCTGCTGTGGCAGAGGGAATTAGACTAGATGATCTTTTGAGGTCCCTTCCAATCCCTAATGTTCTGTGGTTCTGTGATTTGAATGTGCTTGTTTGATGCACAGACAGGCACCAAAGCAGCAGCTTCTGGGCAGAGGAATTAGCAGAGTCAAGGTCCCCACAGCACTGTGTTTTATGCTGAACTAAAGTGGATGCAGCAGCCAGTGCAGCAGTATAAAGCAACTCTCCTGGTTCCCAGGAAGCCTATAGAAATGTTGGCATCTTTAGGACTCTTTGCTACTCCCGATTTGGTGACCAGAGCAGCAGATTTGATTATCACAGTTGCACAAGCAGAAAACCCAGGGGGTTGCTAAACCCCACTGAGCTCCTATCCAAGCCTGCAGCAGAGAACTGGAGCCTTTGCTGCACATGCAGGAACATGTCCCTAAAAGGTCCTGCTTTAAACCCTGTGTTGTACACAGACACCTCTGCCAACAGCACCCCATGGACATGGGGTACTCACCAGCCTATAGCCACACACCTCCCCATAACATCCTGCCTGTTGCCAGCACTTGTCTCCTTCTTCCCCAGGCTGAATAGGCACATCACAGTCTTTTCTAATCTCCATCTCATGGTCCCCTTTCGAGAAATGAAAGGAATTCCCAAAAAAAAATCTGATTCACCAGAGCCAGATGTGGAAGGGAGTCAAAGCACTTTATAACCTGCTCCCAGTGATGTCCTCTGGGTCAAGCAGATTTGGTATAATACACCCAGTGAAGGACTGAAGTCCTATGAAACGGCAACTCCTCTGCCAACATTATCCTTCCTATCTCCACAGTTGCCAAGAATTGGCTTATTTAAAAATAATTATAGTTCACCCTAATTAACAGAAGCATTTGGAAATGCATTAATTTTTTTCAAGAGTAATCGCTGGGAGTTGGAGCAGGCAATTCTACTTTTTTTCATACATAACAAAAAGGCTTAATCTCAGCTTTAAAAGAAAAACCTCAATATAACTTCAAACTGTAGAGCTATTAAGGCACAGTCTGCAACAGCCAAACACGATCTACTGAGGCCCTCTAATGACGGTGAGTGGGGGCTTAAACTTCCCTGCAATGCTACACTCACACTCTCTTTGACCTCTGCACTCAGTGAGTTGGTGTGTCCACCACGAGTTTGCACTCACCTCCAGTTGTTTATAGACTTCCTCTGGCAGCGGTTGCTCGTACGTCTTCAACAGCTCAATGGTTTGCTTTAGGGGCTCAAACATGGCATCGGTGACACTGTGCCTTTCTTTCACAGCCAGGAGGTGACCCATGATCTCCACCAAGCCATCATAATCGCCCTTCTCAACCTTTTTGCTCAAGCCTCTGTCAGCAGTTTTTATGAACTCGTCGAGGTCGGCCAAGCTACACAACACAAACCAGGACAACATAGAATGAGAGCAGTTCTCACAGAGAACCACTGGGCTGATGCCAGGTAGCTCGATGGCCATTGACAGGGGAAAGCCCTTGCCAACCCTGCTCACTGGATGGCAACATACTGGGGGCATTAGAACCACAATTCCTGCTCAAAGGGCTCCACAGATGGGGTTCAGCTTCCTGCAATGAGCAGACACACAGGGTTGTGACTGTTCAGGCTGGAGAAAGGGTTTCTGAGGACATGGATAATGGAGACCTGTGAGCTCAGGAGTGCTCTGATAGAGCCTGAAAGGACAGTTTGCATATTTCTTGCAATACAAGAATTCAAGATCACCAGGGGAAAAAACCCTCCATCCAGGTCTTTAAGTGCAAAGGCATGGCCCTGTCCCTCAAAGACCTTGAGCTATAAACGGTTAGAGACAAGGAGACTATCAGGGGAAAGCTTTCCTGCCTGCTGACTCTATCCTTTATCCCTCCAGCTGCTAGACACTGTCAGCACTCCTGGATCTCTGCTTCTGAGCACAGCCACTCGCCTCCTCTCACAACACTTTTTAACCACTCACTTACATTCTGTGGGTACTGCTGGGCCAAAAATACATCCTTAAATACTTCATCTAACAAAGACTAAACCAGTCAGTTGGAGACTTTTAATAAGAACTCCTAAATGTCTGTTCTCATCTACACCAGAACCTCCTTGCATAGGAGTTGTCTTACAGAATTATAGTGCTGAGGAGAACACAAGGGATTGCATCATCAACCCTGTGCAGCAACTTTCACTACTCCATAGGTCTGTAAATACTTCATTGGAAACATTTCAGACCTTCAGGTGCTAGTACTCAACACAGCACCCAGCCCAGACCTGGTGACAGAGCAGCTATCACGTTAATTCTAAATTTACATCCAAAAGTTTTCCTTTTTGTAACTTTAGAAGCACCTCCCCATGACTGCTCCTGGCAGCAACCTGAGTTACTTTCTTGCACCGAGTGCGCTGCAGAGAGCGCTTAGAGTGAAGTGTCCCATGGCACCACACAGCTTTCCACACAGCTAATGCCAAACTCAACCAAGTAAGCCCAGAGTCCTGACAGATACTTGATTGCTGAGGATCCTTTCTACCTAACCCATCCTATGATTCTATGATTAATTCTACAGCTAGTTGGATCAGGATGAGCAGACAAACAGTGTCCTATTCAACCCCACACAGCAAGTCCCCAGGCCATTGGCTGGTGGGATGTCAGTGGTACCACATCCATATAACTGACGCTACCAACCACACTCAGTTGTACCAGTCTGCAGCAGAGAGCAGGGGATAGGAGGGACAACGGATGCGGTAGTGTGGGCAGTATGGGAGCCCAGCTCCTGCTCTGGTTTTAGCCTGTTGATTATCAGTGTGAAACAACAAAGCCCAGCCAAGACAAGCAAAACCCTCTCTGGTCAGCCAAAGTCCTGAGGAGAGGAGGCAGGAACACTTCTTACCTGTGTGTGACATGGTCTACGAGATGCTGCTTGAATACCAAGCTCCACCTTTTAATCACATTCAGCAAAGATGCCTTGAAAGGCCGAGCATCAACCTTCATCCAGCTCTGGAAGATGCTGATGGGCTCGATGCGATTCACCTCCTCATATATCTTCTCATATGAGTCAATCTGCTCTTTGAACTGCTGCAGGGTGGGAGGTGATTCAGGGACCCCATCCTCTGCATGTGCCTCGATTTCTGCAGTGGTGAGAATGTGTCCATAGAGGAGAAACTGGCGGCAGAACTCCTTTCTGTCTTCGCTGTAGAGGTAGGAGTAGTGGTCGAAGGCACTGCGGTACTCACAGCAAGCCGCCACCATGGCCTGCACACGCCCCATCAGCTCACGGCGCATGTCAGCCAGATCAGCCATGTCCTCTATATCATCCTAGGAGAGGAGAATGCATTGATGTGGGTACCTCTTCACTGCCACACAGCATCCCACAAGTGTCCCACACACCCACAGCCACACACCTGGTAGTGGAGGAAGCCACTGTGCCTGGCCAGCCTGGGCACGAGCGATGAGATCCGGTAGATGTCATTGAGAAGAGTTTCCACCATGTCATAGAAGCCATCATTTGTGCCAGGGTCCATGGAGGGGTGAAATATCAAATCTGGGATCATCAAATCCAGTTGCACCTCAAACAGGGGAGCAACTCCTGCCTGGGGATCTGATAGAGAAGAGCAGAGATACCAGGGTCTTTTCCAAGAGGGAAAAAGTGATCTGGAACCACCACTAACATCCCATCACATGAGACAGATGTGCCCCCAAGGTACACTAGCTGGGTCCAGTGACAGATGGTGGAGATGCTGGCAAACTGGCTGGTGCTCTGGTAACCCCAGCAGATACTAGTGAATGGATGAGAAACAAGTGATTTAAGGACCAGAAAAAATGCTGCAGAGGAAGCCTTAGAGAGACCAGGCTCTAAAGCTAATCAAAAGGAAGTCTGAGTGCTGAACAATTACAGCTCATAAGTACTTGCAGAGTACAGGAACAAGAGGAACCAAGAAGCTCTTTAGTTTAGTGGAGAAAGGCGTGAAAAAACCCCAGCAACTGGGAACGGAAGCCAAATGCAAATGTAAAATGATGTGCGTATTTTTAACAGGACGGTGCAGAACCGGGTGTAATTCTCCAACTCAGTAAGTCTCTACATCCAGGAGAGAAATGTTCCTGGGGGTGTGCTTTAGCTGGACACAAGCTGCTGAGCTGAACAGTGAATGAACCTCCACGGTGGGCTTAGGCAGGAGATCTGATTTAGTAACTCCCAAACCCATCTTATTTCTTCACTGGACTAATGCTCAGGGACTGAGCTTTCTGTTTCATGCCTTTCATCAGCAGAACCAGCTCTTGAGACTCTCCACAAACAAAGGAGTGTGTTCACCTCAATGCTTTGTGCATGGGAGGGGAGGCAGGAGATGGCTGGTGCCCAAGCAGAGTCTTGGGACGACGCCCCAGTTTTGTCTGTTCATTAATCTCTGCAGATGGTGCATAGCCATCTCTGTCCCTCCTCAAGAGCAAAGCTTTCCTCCAGCGATGCGGGGGTGGAATCACTCATCTTGGCTAGAGGCTCCCCTAACACTCACTGTAGACAGTGCAAGAGGAGCAGCAGAAAGACAGTGTCATGGGTTGGCACTTGAACTACTAGGCTTGAGAGAGAGCACAAAACAGAAACCTCCCTCTGGTGGGACTGAAGCAGCCATCATGACTGGGGAGAGGAACCAGTAATCACCTGTGTTTTCCAGGAGGTATCGGAGTGAGCACTCGATGGCAGTGAAGAACCCATCCAGGACTATTTCATCCAAATAATCCACGTAGGCCTTCCAGAAATCAGTTGCTGGGTCTGCAAGTAAGAGGCTCTGGTTTTCCTGGAAGAAAAAGAAAATGTCTTCCAAATACAGCAGGGCTGAGTCTGTCCTGTAAGAGAGCTGTCCAGAGCTGATTGCTGCTCACAGGTACCATCTTGTGGAGGGATGGGAACCCACATAGACTGATGACTGCTGCTGACAGTGACTTGGCCACGATCTGCAACTGCTGTCAATGGCTGCTTTGTCACCTGTAATATCTGAGAGGACAGAGTTAAACTGGGGAAAGGGGAAAGTGCAGGTCAGAAGAGGCTTAGCAGTTCTGCAACCTCTTCTACCTCTTCTCCAAGGCCACAGGGCTCAAGGCTACTTTTTGGATGCCTGGGGTGGGGAGCACTCAGAGGTCTCATGAAGACCCAGCCCTGGTGGCCCATATAACATTACCTTGAGTGGATGAGTCCTTCAGTGTGGACTCCTTACACCTCCACCCTACAAGTGGTCATGTTGAGACAAGAGAACTTTTAAATTCAGTAAAGCCTTTTTAAATAAACCATGTAAAAACAGATAAAGACACAATCAGAAGACAAAGGAGTGGCTCAGCTTATAGTGTTTCCTTCCTCTAGGCAGGTGTCCAGCCAAAAGACTTCTGGGTCACAGCAAGGATCCATCCTTTCTGGGTTTCTTCTCTCCATCCCCACAAGGTCAGGCCATCTACTCACTCCCTGCACCTCCCAGGCTCTGCTGTAATCCTGTCCCCTGCGGGCTCCTTCTCCTAAGCCTGCCAGGGGCTCTCAACACATGGTCTCAAAAATAAATAGGGTCCAGCTTGCAGTGAGCAGAAATCAGCACCCACCGCTGCTGTGGGTCAGTGTGGCAGCATTTAATGTGTGGAGGCACAGGACAGGGTGCCTTTCCCAGAAGGACATAGCTGCTTGGCACACCGGAGCAAGAGCAGCACTGCCAGGGGGGCTTGAGACAAACCTAACATTGCTGCTCCCCAACTTGACAGCAGCCTGGTGCTTAAACTCAACAGAACAAGGAAAGGTTCCTCACAGACTCACCCTGACCAGGCTTTGTTGACATGAGAGGAAGGGGAATGTCATGGGAATTAACCCAGTGGGAATGCCCACCTGAAAGCACCACCCACATTCCCTGTCCCTGTTTGATAACATCCCCTTGGTACTGATGGTTTGCTGAGCCTTTACTCCAGAGGTCTCCCCCTGGTGAAAGAAGAGCAGTGAAAGCCACCAGCCAGCCCCCCAGCCCTGGCCTGTCAGTGTATGTTCCCACACCTCACTCTGCTTCTCCCAGCAGCCTCCAGATCCACCTGCCCCCAGAAGACTGATCCAGCAGACAGAAGCCCAGCAGCAGACCAGCTTTTGGCCCTTCTGCTGCTGCTTCTCCAGGTTTGACCAGCACAGCAGGACAAATGCATGGGAACATCCCATTTTGGGTCATGGTGCCTTGCCCTCCCCAGGATCTTCATGCTGACTCCATCAGGCACACTGGCAGTGCCACCACACCAATGGTGCCAGCCCTCCTGTAATGAGCACAACCATGCAGTCTTCTTCACCAACCTACCAAGTGCCCTGATGTTGTATGTGGTACCTGGAGCAGGCTCAGCCTAGTACCCATCCCATGGGCACAGCAAAATCCTCACCATAGGTTCAATGTGCAGAGAAGAGGGTTAAAGGTCCATGGTTGGCTGTGGACAGCTGGGTAAGGTGAGCAACAAGAGCTCAAGTGTCCCGGGGAGGGTTAGCCGGTTCTCACCAGCGTTGGAGGCAATATGGAGACCCTCAGGAGGGGGCTGTATCTAGACTCCATCTCCCTGCAGGCCAGGATGTTGTCCCTGACACCTTGCTCCAGGAAAGGGAGGAAAGGGAGGAACAGAGCTCTGAGCTTCCTCCCGGTCTGCAGAAAGAACTGAGTGCTGACAAAGCTACTGGAAAGCACCAAGGGTTCAGGTAGCTTTTCTCCTGCCACTCAGTTTTCCCGTGGACTGTCAGAGACACCTCCTGCTCCCACAGAAGGACAGGGCTGAAGCAGGAAGGGCAGCCACAGCCCGCGGGCCAGCGGGTAACGTTCTCGGGTGACTGTTTCCCAGGGCTTTTTTCCCGCTGAGCAGGATCCCAACGGCTGATGCACTACTCCCATCTAGTGGTTCCAGAGCAGCCAGGGCTCACGCAGCACCAGCTCCCCATCAAAGCAATCGCTGATTAACACTGCCTAAGATTTTCAAGTGAGTTCAGGGAGTTCATTTCAAGGAGAAACAGCTCTAGCAGAGTGCAGACACAGAAAGCTCCTGAAGAGCCAGCAAACCCCTGGAGAAGGTTCCTCCTCACCTCCACCAGCAAATGAATCCTCTGCCCTGCCTCTCTGATGAGGCTGTAACGCTTTGCCAGTCGGTCTTGACAGTCCTCCAGGTTTAACAGTGATTCCCTTTTAGAATCTTTCCTCTCAAATATGGGTGACACCCACGATTGTATGAGGGTCTGGATTTCCTCAACATTGCTTCTGGCTTTCTGTATCCTCCACTCAAGGTCATGGACACCATCCATCATCACGGAGATGTGATGCCAGACACCTGGTAAAAG
The DNA here is from genome assembly GCA_028565055.1 of Phoeniculus purpureus. NCBI lineage: Eukaryota > Metazoa > Chordata > Aves > Bucerotiformes > Phoeniculidae > Phoeniculus > Phoeniculus purpureus. The sequence goes on along the minus strand of JAOXOE010000787.1, from coordinate 770,499 downwards.
AGGAGATGACTGACTACTAGTTTTCAGAGCTGCTGTGCACCCCCACCTGAAGAGCAACCTCTGATTTTTTGACCCATGGTCTCATGTGTTTCTCACCCACCACTAACAAGACACCACCTCAGCCAACAGGGCCTCTTCCATCTCCTCCTTGCCCCAGAAAGCCATGGCCTGGATAGCCGCAGCCACTGCTTTTTGCCAGAGGAACCACCACCACGGGTATGTCCGACAGTTCCTCCCGCCCTCTGCCCAGGTTTGATCTCCCACTGACTGCCAGTGGAGAGACCAGCATGGAGAGGATAGTGCCCCTGTCACCCCTGCTAGAGCAGGCACCCACAGCCCTAACACAGGGCTGTACTGAGGCAGAGATCTTGAGGTTCATCTGCAAGAGAATCTCTTCCTCTCCACAGTAGAGAGGTGAAAGAGCTTTTCAGTGCAAAGACTTCTGCTCTACATGTTCCCTGGAGTGGGACACTTGGTCCTGTTCATGACAGCCCTGACGACCGAAATCTGTGCTTCATGCAGGAGCAGTTTGCTTCCAACAAACTCTCCTCCTTTGCTCTGCCTCGCAGTTAAACCCATCAAGCAAGAGCACTGAGTGGATCACCCCACAGTCCCAGTGCACAAACTCCTCCTCTGGCTGCAGAATTTCAGCCTTCTGGAAGAGACAACAAGGTGGCCCTGGGCTCTCACTAGAAGTCCACCCCAGTGTCAGGCAGCTGTAGGGCAAAGGGTCCCCACTCACAAGTGGGGCACAGGCATGCAGCCACACACAGGTCACTGAGGTTGGCACAAGGGCCAGCAGCACAGGCAGTGAGCAGATGCTTCAACTCCAGCCTTGCTAGTTATTGCAAACCCAAATGTTGCCTTCTCCAGGCAGCACTCTTGTCCCCAAAATCCCAGGATCAGCCTGAAGGCAGCAGTCTGCCACAGTCTCAGGAGATAAAAGGAACATGGGAAGATGTTCCTTTTATCAGGACAGATAAGCTGTGCTGGTTCTGCTGTAGGGTCCCCTGACATGCTGCAAACTGCCGTTGCAGACTGGGCGACAGAGGATGAGCACATGGGGATATCACAGAATGGTTTGGGTTGGAAGGAACATCAGAGATCATCCAGTTCCAAACCCCTACCAGGTTGCCCAGAGCCCCGTTCAATGACGTTAATACTCCCAGGCATGAAGCATCCACAGCTTCTCTGGACAATCTGCTCCAGTGCCTCGCCACTCTCATAGTGAAGAATTTCTTCCCAAGATCCAGTCTAAATCTCCCCTTTTAGCTGGAAACCATTTCCCCTTGTCCTATCACTAGAGTTCCCTGAAAAAGTAATTTCCAGCTTTCCTGTAGCCCCTTCAGGTATTGGAAAGTTGCTATAAAGTTCCCCAGAGCCTTCTCTTTTCCAAGCTGACTGGTCCCAACTCCTTTAGCCCGTTCCCATAGCAGAGGGGCTCCAGCCATCTGATCATCCTCATGGCCTCCTCTGGATTCACTCCAACAGCTTCATTTTATGCTGGAGATCCAAGAACTAGATGCAAGACTCCAGGTGAGATCTCACAAGAGCAGAGTAGAGGGTCAGAATCACCTCCCTTGACCTGCTGGTGACACTTCTTTTGATGGAGCCGAGGATACAGGGACCCCCAAGAGTATGTGACAATCCGATGAACCCCAGTGTTTGTGCTCCTTCCCCCTACCAGAAGAGAGCTGACTCACCTTCCATCTTCCAGTTCAGCGTTTCCTCTGCTTCCTTCAGCTTCAAGTCAATATCCTGCAGCTGCCCCTGTATCAGAGGATATTCGACCTCCAGGACTGTCTTCAGGACCTTGTTGTATCTGTTTGCCATAAGCTCCAACTTGGCCACCATGTGCCGGTACCTTTCCTTGGAGGCATAGATCTCAGCTGCCATTGGTGGGATGGCCACCATCTTGCCGCCAGACAGGTACATCACCTCCCTCAGCATCGAGACCAGCTAGGGAAACAAGGCAGAGAGCTGAACAACCCTCCCCACGTACCTGGCAGGCACTATCCAGTCGATTCTGAGCATCTCAGAGGGCTCCTTCTGGTTTTTGCACAGAGCAATGTGCTCTGAAACAACATAACCCAAAAAAATACAGCCCAAAAACCAGCAACACAAATCTTCCTTCCACCAAAGACTCCTCCTGAAGACCCCTCCCAGCCCCACCACAAGCACCTAATGCCAGTGCAGCTTTGAGCCATGGTGGGACAGGATTGAGGGGGATTATTAAGTTATAAACCCACGTATTAACGAGTCCCTGCAACAAAGAGCCAAGTTTCCAAGTGCAGTCCTTCCCATCTGAGACTAAAAATCTGTGCTTGGCTTATTGGCTGCCGGGAACTGCTGGGACAGAGCTACAGGGCATTGCGTGGGCACTGGCAGGGGTGAGCAGCTTGGGTGCTGCTCCCTAAAATCACCTTTCCCTCAGGCTGTCAGACTGTATCATCTGTTCTTGTGAAGACATGGGGAAGCAATCTCCCTCTGAGCTCTTCTTGTTCTAATCTTGGTTCCCTGCCCCTGTTTTTGATAGGAAAACTGGAAAGCTGCAGGTGTGGAGAGAAGCAGAAGCCAAAGGCCAGAAGTATTTGGCAGTGACAGGCTGGGGTTATCGACATCTCTCCAACACACCAGCCAAACCGCAACATCCAGCAGAACTGGCCACGGCACCTGGGACACTCATTCCCTTGGAGGGTTGGCAGAGGCCATTACATGCTAGAGTATCTACAAAGCTAAAGTGACAAGGAGTGTGTGGACAACAGGAAAGAAAGTGGTGAAGATGGGTGCAGTGGCACTCTGAGACTCAGGGAGAGGAGGATGGGCTGAGAGGAAAGGGAAAACCGGAGGACAGAGGGAACAAGAGGGAAAGTGAGGTAGAACCTCTTTTTTTCTTTGCACTTAAACATCTGCAACATTCCCACTACAAGGGACATCTCTTCCTTCCTCCCCTCCATGGAAACTGAGCTCTGGAAGACTCTCTCATGCTGAAGGGTTGCAAATACATCCTCCCCCCATGCAAAATGAGAGGCTTCTATCTATGCTGGAGGGGCTGCTAAGCAGGCACTTGGAGACACCATGCAACATGGAGACCTAAGCAGAGCCCTGCAGAAGCACTTAGAGGTTGGAGCTGAGAGCAGAGCTGCTCAGCACATCACAGCCCCAAACTCTGTCAGCAGGGTGAAGGGTGGAAAACATTCCCTGGGGCCATTTGGCTCCCACCTTAGCAAGGTGCTTCCAAGGAAATGGACAGACCTTTTGACGGAGGACCAAGCTGGAAGGAGCTCCAGAACCTCAACTCTTCCTTTTGACAGCTGCACACAGCAGGAACAAGGGAAGTTTTGAAGTCAGCATTTCCCATCCCCACTCCAACATTCAGCAACTCCCCATTTTGCAGCTGACAGACCCCAGTTCGCACCAAATCCCAAGAAGTTTTCAAATCATCTCCACACACTGCTGGCATGGCTCCTTCTTCTGCTCGGGCAAGGGGAATGGTGACTCCTCCCTGCGTTGAGCCAGGCTTTAGAGAAGCTCTAGAGAAAGATCCTACATCTCTCATAAGCCTTATGCACTGCCATAAGGGAAACTCAACTTGTGCAAAAACTTGTGACTTGGTCTAGGTGATCCTGCTGTGGTGAGGGGATTGGACTAGACGATCTTTCGATATCTCTTCCAATTCCTAATGGTCTGTGATTCTGTGATTCAACAGCCACAGCACTGGGGTAGCAAAACAACCCTTTCCTGGGATTTTTCTACCCTTTAAGGGCTCTGCTTTCAGGCACACACAGAACAACCCACCTCTGGAGATGCTGTCCTGCACCAGCATCAAACCTGGTCTGCAGATGCTGACACCAGTTAAACTTGGTTACTCAGGGACTTCCTGCCACTGGCTTTAACCAGAAAGTGCCTGGCTGAAGCGGTAACATTGCTGTTTCACCAAGAGCCAGGGCATACTGGAAAAGGGGTTCCATGGAACCCAGCAGACAGATAGAGTACCGATGGCTGCAGCCCTCCCCTGCAGGGTGGGCACAGACCAGGGAGGGACATGCCCTGGCTGGCAGCAGGTTTTACCTGGGGATTAAAATTGACTGTGATCAGCTTGGTTTGTGGATCTCGCCAGATGAGCGGTTGAGAGAGGTTGTATTGTGATTTTTCAGAGACCGTCTGGGACCAGTCCACATAGAGCTTTTCCTGATACCTGCCAGAGAAAAACAACACACCCACCATGTAACCACCAAGGTAGGAGACCAAGGCATAACCAAATGAAAACCAAGTTGTCTTCTGAGGACTGAGGAACATGAAGAGAGAATCACAGAATGGTTTAGGTTGGAAGGGACATTTAAAGATCATCTAATCCCAACCCCGTGCCGTGGGCAGCGACATCTCTCACCAGACCAGGGTGCCCAGACCCCCATCCAACCTGGCCTTGGACACTTCCAGGGATGGAGCAGCCACAGCCTCACTGGGCAACTTGTTCCAGGACCTCAGCACCCTCACAGAGGGGAATTTCTTCTTGACACCTGATCTAAATCTGTCCTCTTTCATTTTAAAGCTATTATCCCTCTTCCTGTCATTACTAGTCCCTGCAAAAAGTTCTTCACAGGTTTCTTGTAGGCCCCCTTCAGACACTGCAAGACTGCAATGAAGTGTCCCCACAGCCTTATTTTCTCAAGGCTCAACAAGCCATACCCCCTCAGTCTATCTTCATAGGAGAGGTGGTCCAGCCATCTGATCACCTTTGTGGCCTCCTGTGGACCTGCTCCAACAACTCCATGTCCTTCTAATAAAAACCCATCCATACCATCTTCATACCCAACATGGCTTCAAAGATAAACACCCAAAAATCAGTGACAGCATCAAGTCAGGAGAGCAAAGATCCCTCCCCAACCACTTCAGCATAGGACTCAGATTTGGAGACAGCTTTTCAAAAGCAATTGCCCTGAACCAACAGATAAGCAGCTACTGGGCATTTTCAAAGAGTCTAAGCACCCAAGAGCCCAAACAGCAGGGATGGATGCAGTTGCCTCCACTCCTCAGAGCCATTGCAGAGAAACCATCAGCCTCAGGGAAATACAGCTCTTTGGGAGCTCAGGGACATCCCTGAGGACAGAAACACAGAAGCCTGAACAGGAGTCATAGAATCATAGAGTGGCTGGGCTTGGAAGGGATCTCCAAAGGGCATCTAGTCCAACCATGCTGCAATAAGCAGGGACGCCCTCAACTAGACCAAGTTGCCCAGAGCCTTGTCCAGCCTCTTCTTTAATATCTCCAGGGATGTGGGCTTCAACCACCTCCCTGGGCAACCTGTTCCAGTGTTCAACCACTGTCCTGCTAAAGAACTTCTTCCTAACAGACCGTTTCAATCTGCCCTTCTGTAATGTGAAACCACTACCCTTTGTCCTATCACTCCAGGTCTTCATAAACAGTCCCTCTGCAGCCTTCTTGTAGCCCCCTTCAGGGATTGGGAGGTCACTATCAGGTCCCCCTACGAGCCTTCTCTTCTCCAGCTGAACAACCCCAGCTCCCTCATCTGGTCTTCTTAACAGAGGGGCTCCAACTCCCTGATCATTTTCGTGACTTCCTCTGGACCAGCTCCATCAGGTCTCTGTCCTTCCTGCACTGAGGGCTCCAGAGCCTGACACAGGACTCCAGGTGAGGTCTCACCACAGTCCTGGTACCTCACACACCAGGGACAGTCCCAAGAGACCAAGTCTGCTCTGAATCATGTTGTCACCCAAGCACTTTGGGAAATACCAGCCAAGATCCTCTGCTGGTCTGCTCCCTTCTGAGAGCTTCATCCTTTGGTTTAATCAGGAACAGGGCCTCCTCTAACCTCCCCACAGTGCCCAGCAGCCAGATGTCTTGGCAACCTTCACTGCTGAGAGAAAGCAGCCCTGCAGAGGCTTCTTCCTGGGGAGGTGGCTCTTCCCAAGGGAAATCCCAGAGCAACCATTCAAATTTAACATCAAACATGAAGATACTAGGTGAAGATCAATGAATCTCACTGCAGCTTGTAGAATATCCACTGCACACAATGGCAACGCTCTGTGCATGGGCACTTAGGACTGAGACTCCTGGTTGGCCCAGAATTTTCTACCATAGCAGCTTCCACCTCCCACAGAAGCTTGTTCCAACGTTTGTGCTGGGCTGCACTGTCCCCACTCCTCCCATGCAGATGACTTCCTTCCAGACACCACAGAAAGACTGGCAACATGAGTTCTCCTCTCTCATCAGAAAATTCTCTCTGGCTTAGGAAGCCTGTCCTGGGCTGGAAAATGTGTTGGAAGGTGTCTTAGAAGAAGATAATGTTTTTTCATACAGTTACAGCCTTGTCTGAGCCCCCACTTACCTGTCAAGCAGCCGGATGATGTCTTCATACTTGGCCATCACCCTTCTTCCCTCAGCAGAGTCGAAGCAGCTGGGAGCACAAGAGAGAAGCTCAACATCATGGTCAGCTCTCTGAGGCTGTAGTCTTCTTCCCAAGTTCACCCACCACTCCAGAGGCAGACTCTGACTAGCGACCTTGGATTCCAACCCCTCCACACCACAACACACTTCTCTGCTCAAAGGTTACCCAAGCCCCAGTGCTCTGGCTCCTGTGCTTGCACAGCAACCTGCAAAATGAGAACCATATCCTGGAGCAAAGAGGGGCTCAGTGCTGCTGGAGGAATTACAGATTTATAGACTGGTCTGGCTTGGAAGGGACCTTCACAGCTCCCGCAGTCCAACCCTCTGCAGTGAGCAGGGACATCCCCAACCACAGCAGGTTGCTCACGGCCCCAAGGTCCAACCTGATCTGGGATGGTTTCAGTGAAGGGGCTTCTACCACCTCTCTGGGCAACCTGGGCCAGGGTCTCACCATCCTCAGCACCAACAATTTCTTCTTTATATTCAGTCTGAATCTCCCTTTTTTAGCTTAAACCATCACCCCCAGGCTGTAGGTCTTGTCCCACAGCCCCTGCTGAAAAGTTCTTCCCCAGCTCTCTTATCTGGCCCTTTAAGCATGGAAAGGCCACACTAAAGTGTCCCTGGAACTTCTCTTCTGTAGCTGAACCCTCCCAACTCTCTCAGCCTGTCCCACAGCAGCAGGTTCCCCTCTACAGAGCAGCATTTCTGGGGCCTCCTCTGACCCTGCTCCACCATCTCCAGGTCTCTGCTGGGCTCAGGAGCCCAGAGCTGGACCCAGCCCTGCAGTGGAGGGGTCTCACCAGAGCAGAGTGCACAGTCCTCTCCCTGACCTGCTGTCCATGCTGCTGGACACCCAGCCCAGGACATGGGTGGCCTCTGGGCTACCGATCTCTCAACCACCTACTGCTCCCAGTTTCACACTCCAAATGTGCCCAGATTGAGGCCCCTTCTGCCCACCAGCCCACATTGTTTGACCTCAGAAAGAATCAGAAGGAAGCAGCATGTGGCTCCTGGCAGATACAGCATTTTCCGATGCCAAATTTGTGGGTCCCCCAAAACTGGTGGGGCAGGGAAGAGCCAGGGCACCCTGCATGCGTGAGACAAATGCCTGAGCTGCACAACTGCCTCTGAGCCCAGCAAGGCAGCTGGCCAGAGTCATTCCTGTGGGGCCACCTTTCCCTCACTGTCTCATCTGCAATATCAAAGTTTTCCCAAAAAGGGCTGTTGGGTTTGGAGGACATTCTGACAGAACCTCAGTTAATGTAAACAAAACCTGGCAGAGGCAGTGCCTGAGCCAGCAGCACTAGGCAAAAGCTGATCAAGCAGCCTGCAAGTAAACAAGTCCTGTGAGCAAATCCTCCTTTTTTCTTTTTAATCCTTTTTTCGCTTTCGAGTTGTAGGAAACACGTCAGCCCTGCTGCCTGGGGTGTTATCAGCTGCTCTGAAGAGGGGAAGTCAATGCTAAATGTAGATCTGGGTCACTCCTCATGGTTTGCAGTATTTGCCATTCAGATTCAAACCCAACATGATACATTGGACTCTGAGCTGGGATCAGCCCAGGATCTTGGATCATTGCACTGACGTCTCTATTGCTGCACTGAGAGACTTATGTGATGGCTACAGACAGTGAGAGAAGGTTACAAACGGTGCACGGAGATGGAGGTGATGGAGATGACTCATTTTGGTCAAGCACCTAAAGAACGTGGACCCATTTACTCTGCATCCTGTCCAGCATAAGCAAAGCCACTCCTGGGGAGCTACAAAATGCAGGCCCTGGAGTATCTTCAACTGCCTTAAGTCCAATACTGCTTTGCTTACAGGACTCTTCAGTGCTGTCTTGTACAGTGCTCTGAGATGTAGCAGCTGTGAACTGCAGCCTCACTTCTTCAAGACCACTCACTGATCTCGGGAGATTGCTCCTCTGTTTAAAGCTGAGACAAGTGTCTTCTACCAGCACCCAGCAAAGCCCTGTTCACCAACCTGAAAACAAGTCCATCAACCCATCTCAGGCGAGTCCAGTCCAGCACCTTTCTGCCACTCACAGCTTGGATGATACCAGAAACAAGGGCTGGGCAGCTCCCAGAGGAGTCCTGGACAACAGGCTAAGCGGGATCTCAGCAGGAAGGGTTCTGCTAACTCTTTCAGTTGTAACCCAGGACAACATGTGAAAGCTAAGCAGCCTATGGTCTATCCCTCTGCGCCTCTTAACTACCTCCAAACAGATCCAGTTAATGAGTTTCTTGAAAATAATAATGATCTCAGGGAAGCTGAAGAGCATCAGTGCAATCACTTCACACCTCTTTGGCCAAGAATTATTTCAGCTATAACCACTGCATAATGTTCAGCACAGAAAGAAAATCAGACTGATTAGAGAACAGATATCAAGATGGTCAGGAATCTACTTAGCTGGAACAAACACGCACAGGTGTGGGATGCGCCTGAAGTGACCTAATGGCCCCTGGATTCGTGCTCGCAGCTCCTGAGCCCAGCCCAGCGCTCCTGCCATTGGTGGCATGTTCTTGTGCACAGGGGGAGAACCTGGGAGGGCACATGGGAACAGCATTTCACTGGACATTGCACGGGTAAGCCTGAGCATACACCAACAGGAATTCATCTGCACAAAACTGCTCCGGTTTTACAGCTTCCCTCTTTAAACCCCACATCACTGCACTGGTGCAAGTCCGTGAGGAGGACAGCCTCCTACTATCTCTGGACCATTACTAAGGACGAGAGATCAAAGGAGACAGCTCCCATATGTTAGAGCCCATGCAGAGGCCTCCTTTGCCTAGTGTGTTCCCTGCTCCCCAAAAACACCAACACAGGAGATAGTTCTGACCATCCTATCTAACATCTGCAGACCAGCACCCCAATATCTACTGCAAACTGTGGGCTCATCTTCAACTAGTTATCTCCAACTACCTAAAAAGAGATTGGAGTGAGGCTGGTCCTAGTCTCTTCACCCAAACTGATAGGAGGAGGGGAAAGAGTTGGACACAGGAACAGGCTGCTCAGGGAGGTGGTGGAGTCACCATCCTTGGAGATGTTTAAAAAAGGAGCAGCTAGAGCACTTGAGGCCATGGTCTAGGGGTTAGGGAGATGCTAGGCAGAGGCTGGACTTGATGATTCTGGAGGTCCTTTCCAGCCATGATGATTCTATGATTCTATTATCTTTGTTAACCTGCGCTGGTTCCAGCAGTGCAGTCTGGTTGCAGGACAGTCCTTTGGAAGTAAGAAAACAGGTTCTGCTCTAAACCAGATATTTTCATCCTTCTGAAGCCTATTGCCTCTTGCACCAAAGTTAAATCAACGTGAAAGGCTGACTGACCCCTGGGTTACAGAGCCCCACTTACATACTTCACATTCACAGCATTGCAATGGAAATGCAATAAATTCCTATCACAGAATCATAGAATCATTAGAGAGTGGAAGGGACCCTGAAAGATCATCTAGTCCGATCCCCCTGCCACAGCAGGATCACCTAGACCAAGTCACACAGGAACACATCCAGGCGGGTTTTAAACGTTTCCAGAGAAGGAGACTCCGCAACTCCCCTGCGCAGCCCCTTCCAGTGCTCTGTCACCCTCACTGTGAAGAAGTTCCTTCTCATATTGATGTGGAACCTCCTATGTTCCAGCTTACAAGCACTGTCCCTTGTCCTTTCACTAGATGACATTGAGAAGAGCCTGGCTCCATCCTCCTGACACCCACCCTGCACATATTTATAGACATTAATTGAACTAGTAAGATCTCTTTTGTTTTCTGCAGAACCAGCACGTTAAACTTGCCTTTCCAGGGATTCCTCTACTGAAAACAATCCTAAGTGACTTCAAACAGTATGTGCAGCTCTTGCATTTTCTACCTATGTTCGACAGTAGTGATCATTGCAACAACAGAGAGAAAATACTAACTAGCTATATGAAGCAGCATCATATAAAGGACAATCAGTAGAAGATGAGGAGGAAGGCAGCTTGCACAGTCCCTGCAATTCTTGGCTTCTCTTGCCAGGCTCCTTGCAAGGCAGGACAGGAATAAATCATCACCAGTTGAACAATGCTGGTACAGTGTAGATTCCTGTCCAGAAGCAGTCGACTGCATCAAACAACCCAGCCCAGTTCATCAAAGCAGTCATCAGAGGGGGAATTCCTGGACTTGCGACATCTCTGGGCAGAGTTCTTGAGGTCTGGAAAGTCTCCTGAAAGTCCCCACCAGCTGAGAGGATTCAGCACACTCCCCAAGCCACAAATTGTGTCATAGCCAGGAGAAGATAGATATCAGAGTGCCATCCCAGGTTATTCCTCTTCTGGTGGTAACACTGGGCTTTTCTAAGCACCTTTGCCTGGGGTTAGGAAAAAACAGGAACTGCATTGTGTTGACATCCTGACTACATGCTCAGTGGACACAGGAATGTTCTGCAGCCATGTCCAGATTGCAGCAAAGCATTGTAAGTGAGCACCAAGCTGTAATTCCTGCTTCATCTTATCAATAGTACCACCAGGGTAGACAGGGTGATGAAAAGAAACCTACTTTGTAAGCTGATAGAAGGACTCAGTTTGCTGTAACCTACCCTGAAGGCAATTCGGCCACATCTCCGCAGGCAAATGGTAGCCTGCCAGCAGCGATTGTTCCAAAAGGCAGCACTGAACTGGCTTATGTTTCAAGTCTAAAAGAAGGTCCCCTTCATGTGCCATTTGCACTGAACAAGGAAAATTTAAGTCCTCTCCTCTCAGGGCACAGAGGCAGGTGTTATCCCCATTTTACTGATCATGAGACAGACAAATGGACATTTTGCTATGAAATACCGCATGAGACACCTTGGAAAGGTTTACAACAATGCCTAAACCAAGCTAAGATGACTGAAGCATTGCAGAGCCCACACTGTGGAGTTTGGTAGCCCACATACCTTCTTGAGGGCTACTCAAGGTCTCGTCATGTTGACCAAACTGTACTGTAAGCCCTGTGATCAGTTTTTTAACCAGACAGTAGAGCCAGTTGGATGCCAAGCAACGTAAACACTACTTACCACATGGCCCAGCTTGCACTCGATGCTGATCGTTTAATGGGACACATCATCCTCACACCACAGGCCACAGCTTCACTTCTGCTCATACAATAGCCAGGGGCTTGAGAGTTCCTCAGCAAAGAAGGCTGCAGTGAGGAAACAACAGAGGACAATTCCTCCAGCCTGTGCTCAAGAGGTGCCTGGGAAGGAGAGGGGCTGAGAGGAACCCTGGCATGAATAGTTGCTCTGGTGGGCCACAGCGAACCCTCTGGACACAGCTGGTGCCTCTGCTCTTGATAGCAGCTGGCTGAGCAGGGTCAGTGGAGGCTCTCCTATGGTGTTGCAGCTGCCACCCCCTGCCAAGGGCAGTCAAATGTCTTTCTCTGTGGCATTGGAAAGCCACGCTTCTTGCAGGGACATCACATCACACATCACATTAGCCACTCAAGCAGCTAGGAAGGAACAGTCAAGAATCATTTAATGCGGTTTTAACATTAATTAGATTTGTAGAGCGCTGCTGCGAAGAAGCCTTTTGACAAGCACTTCTGTCCTTGGCTGACGTGCCCTGGTAGGATGAAGCTATGTTATTTTTCCCTTCATTAGACTACGAGAACTGCACACCTTTTCCCACCAGAAGAAAACAGCAGAGCACTAAGATCTATCAAGACAGAATAAAGGACTTCACAATCATCGTGCTGTCCAGTTAACTGGTGTTTTCTCCCAATTTCTCACAGTATAAACAACACTACAGTAATTGCCCTGTGGTAGTTAACCTAAATCCTTCTAACTTCTGGGAAGCAACCAGGTTGAAAAGGAGAGGTGGCTGCCTGGAAGAATGCTTGTTGCAGAGTCTGTTTTCTTAGCATAGTTCCAAGTCTTCACTTGTTGCTGCAAATTAAGCAAGTCCAAAGCAGAGTTACAACCACCCTGTGACTACAAACAACCTACAAACCACAAAGACCTTTACAGCTAACAAACCATATTTCCACAGCTATTGGGCCACAGTCTTTCATTTGTCTCTAACTTTCTAATGCAACTCCTCTTAAAAATGAAATAAAAATAAAGTATGTATGATTCCTTCTTGCAGCTTAATTTTTCAATTCCATGTAACTCCATGGATTTCATGCTCCCCTCTGAACATCCTTGCACTGAAACACACCACTTACATACTTCCCTTACTTCCCACCAAGCTGTCTCTCACTTGATTCAACGTATATTTACCCAGCGAGAGCCATTTTCCCCCATGCAGCACAGCAGAGAGCACATTCAGTTCATTAATGTTCTGAGACATCATTAAACAAAAGTTTTGCCCGTATTGAAACAAAGGCCTCAACTTCATCTAAGGTTTTCATTCACTATGACCCCAAAGACAAAATATAACTACAGTAGTTTGTACAAGCAGCATATGATGCAGACAGCATAGTCCAAAGTCTCTATGGAGGGATCTGGACAGGCTGGCTTGATGGGCTGGGACCACTGGTATGAGGTTCAACAAGGCCAAGTACCAGCCTTGCACAATGACTCCAAGCAATGCTACAGGCCTGGGGCAGAGTGGCTGGAAAAGAAGAAAAGGCCCAGCAGAAAAGGACCTGGGGATGTTGGCTGACAGCCAGTTTGATACGTGCCAGCAGTGTGCCCAATGTCAGCCAAAAAGACCAACAGCATCTTGGCTGGTATCTGAAACAGGGAAGCCAGGAGGGGTAGGGAAGTGATTGTCCGACTGTGCTTGTCACTACTGAGGCCACACCTTGAATCCTGGATTCAGTTTTGGGTGACTCACTCCCAGAAGGTGCTGGAGCAGGTCCAAAGTAGGAGAATGGAGCTGGTGATTGGTCTAGAGCAGAAGTCTGATGAGGAGCAGCTGAGGGAACTGGAGTCATTTAGTCTGGAGAAAAGGAGGCTGAGGGCAGACCTTATTGCTTTTTACAGCTACCTGAAAGGGGGTTGTTACAGGGTGGAGGTCTGTCTCTTCTCTCAAGTATCAAGTTGGTTGGACAAGAGAAAATGGCCTCAAGTTGTACCAGAGGAGATTTAAGTTAATGATTAGAAAACTTCTTTCTCTAAGCGGTTTGTAAAGTACCAAAACATGCTGCCCAGGGACGTGGTATAACCAGCCATAGAACCATAGGACAGCTAAGGCTGGAAGGAACCTTAGAGATCATCCCTCTATCCCCCTGCCATGGGCTGGGACACCTCTCAAACACACCTGGTTGTTGAAGGCCTCATCCAACCTGGCCTTGTACCCTCAAGGGGGAGGGCACCCACAGCCTCCCTGAGCAATCCATTCCAGAATCTCTCCATAGTCAAAGGACATGTAGATGTGGTGCTGAGGGACACGACTCAGCAGTGGCACTGGCAGTACTGGGTTAAGGGCTGGACTTGATCTTAAAGGCCTTTTCCAACGTAAATTATTCTACGAGCAAGCGGGTGCCGCTTCTCTACATACAACGAGGTAGACCCTACCTTCATTTCCAGCTCCTGGTGTAGATTCTCTTCCTCCAGGCTAAGAGTCAAACCTTCAGGCCGTCACTTGATTTCTTCCGGATGAAGCCGAAGTCCCTCTGCTGCGGTCCCGGGGTTGCGGGGCCGAGCCGGGGAGCGGGGCTCTGCTGCCACCTGCCGGCGAGCTCAGCTGCGCACAGCTCTTCTCCCAAGGCAACTAGTGCCAGGATGAGGGCAGGGCCTGAAGCTGCCACGGGAGGGTTAGGTTGGATGTTAGGGAGCCCTTCCTCATGAAAAGGGAGATCAGACCTTGGAATGGATCGCCCAGGGCAGTGGTGGACTCCCCATTCCTGGAGGGGTTTAAGGACAGACTGGACATGGCACTTTAGTGCCCTGGTCTAGCTGATGTGGTGATGTTAGATCACAGACTGGGCTGGACGATCTCAGAGGTCTTTTCCAGCCTCAATAATTCTGTGATCAGGTTGCTGAGCTGAGTGCTGAGCCTCTTGAATTAAGACAGGCCGAGATTCAGCTATGAAACCTCAGGGTGTTCTACAGGATCCATTAACATGTTACAGATGGGAGATACAAGGTGTCCAGAGCCGGTTTTCATTTCTAAAAGGTCAGTCAAACATCTACCTCCTCAAAGGTGAGACCCAAACCCCACTCCCTTACAAGATTTCCTTGCACGCTTCTCTTTCAGCCTTAGATAAGGCTGTATGTATTAATGATTTTATGTATTTGCTCCAGAGAAAAGCAACAAGGGAATAAGAATTCTGGCTTCTTTCTTCACTTCTTTGTCCTCTTCCCTGTTTATGAGGAAAGACAATTTTCCCACAATATGGTCTATATTTCACCTCAGTACAAGGGAGACATCAAAGGGCTGGAGCGATTGCAGAGGAGGGCAACAAAGCTGGTGAAGGTCCTGGAGAATAAACCTTATGAGATTGGGAGAGTTGGGGCTGTTTAGTTTGAGGAAGAGGAGGCTTAAGGGAGACCTCATCACTCTCTACAAGTATCTGAGGGGAGGTCTAGACTGGACATCAGGAAAAAATTCTTCATGGAAAGAGTGCTCAGGCACTGGAATGGGCTGCCCAGGCTGGTGGTTGAGTCACCATCCCTGGATGTGTTTAAAAGATGCTTAGATGCAGTGTTGGGGGATCTGGTTTAGGGGTTAACTTGTAGAGTAGGATTGATCGTTGGAGTCGATGATCCCAAGGGTCTTTTCCAACCTGAATGATTCTATGATTTCTTCTATGATTCTAATGATAAATACAGTATTTCAATTCTTTTGGAACATTCTGGTTTATTCCTGATTAATAAAAGTTTTGAAGCCAGCAGTGAAGTCTCCAATTTGTGTCTTTCAAAATGTTATTAAAAGAGTGAAGATGTACTGGGGATACAACTGTCTGTCTTCCCTGGTGTAAAAATCACAGAACCCTCACCATAACCTCCTGTACTCTCACAAAGCTCAAAACTATACAACTGTGGTATCAGAGTATTTTCTGTTTCATGGTCAAAACTCTAGGGGAACTCATTCAGAGGAAAGGAAGATGTTTATTTTGTATGCAACAGGTGACTGAAAGGCTTAGGACTGCACAGACACGTGCAGAAGGAAACAGCATGACCAAAATCCATCTAATTAGTTTTCTCACATCAGCATTCACAAGAGCCAGCACTTCATAAAGCCTTCACATCAGCAAGTCACCACAGCTCCTCAAGGACATGAAAAGAATTGCAAACTTCCTAAGAACAACAGGATGGGGAGATATTTTTGTTCAAGACAGCAACTCTGGGCCTCTTGATGAGCCATCACACAGCTGAGATAACGGGACATTTAGCAGGGCCCTATCACATCTCTAATACACCCAGACATGCTGAAATCTTCTGTCCATCACAGATTAAGATCAGAAAGGCCAAGCCAAGAATTGTAAAGCAGCAATTTTCAGTAAGGAAGGCACAGTGAAGTCTGCCAAAGCCTGGCTGGCATTTGTCTCTAATTCCAAACAAATCCTATCGGGAAAAAAACAAACTCGCATCCTCCATATCTGGACGTAAGGGTACAGAAGAGATTAGCCGTTACTAAGAATAAGACCAACGTGCACTGTGACGACAGCTGGATAACAAGCACCAACAATTGCAGCTCTCCCAGCATGAAGAGCTGAGCACTGGGTGAAGTCAGAAAAATGAATTCTCCTATGGAAGAGCAGGGCCTGATCCCACCACGCTGAGGCTGGCAGGGTTTGATCCCAGGCTCCTTCTGCACAGATCCCCCTGAGCTCAGCACACGTGTACCCAGCTGGCATTTGGCACAAATCCAACACTGCGAAGAGGATTTGCCTGTTGTTAAACTCTGCTCCTCTGAGGCGCTGCTCTCAATGTAATCACTTGTGCTTTGAAGATGTTCCTGACTCAGTTACAACCTAGTATGTCAGCATGGTCCAGAGACCTCCCGAACACCTTCGCTCAGTTTTTGGCAGCCAAAATCCAAGTGAAAATACCAGTCACCAGGACACACCTATTATTTTGTTCGGCTGCTTTGAAAAATCACAGCAAGCAACACCGCAAATCAAAAGCACCAGGTAATGAGGCATTCTGCAAGAAAAAGATCCTATCCAGACCTTTCCAACTCAGAAACAAGAGGCATCCAACTTTTCAGCCAGTGATTGTGAAGATGAAGACTCACCACTGATACAGCTGAGGGAATGGTGTGAGCTGGGCGGTTCATTACTGCTGCGATGTCACCACCATAAGCTAGGCCCTGCTGCACAAGTGCTACGTCAGGATCTGCTACCATGCTGGAGATGTACATCTTGGAACTTCTCACAGATGATTTTTGCCCTTGCTATCACCTGTATGTCTCCATTGCTGCTAGCTATGGGGACAGACTCTTGTCTAGCTAAGTTTTCTGTTCCAGGCCACCACTGAATTCCAGCTCTTCCCTCTCCTCCAGCGACAGTAACTGCACTGGTACCTCTGTGACTACAGAAACGTGCGAGCTTCTACCCCTTACCTTAAAAGAACCCGTGCCGTCCTCCCAGCTGCTTTGACAGATTCACTACATTGCTACAAACAGCAGAGAAAACTGTTGTTAGACAAGGAGAGATGCAGATAAGCCTCTTCTTAGTTATTATTTCCCAGAAAGTGCTGGAGTCTGTTTCTTTCAAACACAACTGAAGGAAGAACAGAGAAGTTAACATCATTCTGTACTGAGCAGCACGGTGTAGAGCAAATTCAACATGAGCTCTTTTACCGTTGTTTATTGAGTCCTAAAGCTATCCTAAAAACCCATGAGCTCGAAATACTATTAAGTAAATTATATCCTGATGTTACACACTAGTAGAGTTTTACACTGGTTCTACAGTGTGTCTGCACAAACAGCCCTGTGATGACCACGTAGTCGTGTGCAGATGTATTTGTGCGAGAGATGGACTTGACCCTTCTCCATAACACGAAATCTTGCCCTGATGAACCCTCTGCAGCTTGCGCTGTCAGAGCACACCCTAAAAGCAAGAGATGCTTCTGCTGCAAGGGACAGCAGCTACAACAGGCAGAGAGCTCTGTTATGCAAAGAGAACCTTCTCTCTACCATGTGAAGTAGCATTTGCAGACACAGAATTTAACCATTTAGAGGATTAAAAACTGGTAAGGAAACAACCCATTTAAATATCCTGCCTCCCCATCTAACACTCTGCTTCCAACGATATTGCTTCCAAAAGATATGAAGAGCCTACAATAGGTGCAGACACTGCCACAGCCTTCTGAAGAGCTCCCGCTTTCCCACAGCTCCTTGCTTTCCTGTCCCACACTTATCAGCTAAGAAATGTTGTTTCCATGTGATGGAAAAGATAATTCAGTTGGTGGCAGTGCTGCGTTTTTCAACAGATCCCTGTGCAGGAATATTCCTGTCCTGTAAGTTCATCTGTTTTTTCTCTGGACTGTGCTTGTCTGCTTTTAATAGAGAAGGGCAGCAAAGGAGCAGGGTCAGCACTGCCCTTCTCCCTCCTCAGCAGATGAGCAGTAAGACGCGTAATGGAAGGATTAATCTGTACGAGAAGCTTTGCCATGCAGCACAGCCTATTCCTCTTGGACAGACAGGCGATGTGCCTGTGTGGCACATTCTTTGGTGCAACCAGCAAAGGCAAAACAGATGATGGAGTGACTCTTCTAGCCAAGTACAACCAGGTCTGGCAACAGGTAACTGTTTCCCAGGGGGGTTGTGGAGTCTCCCTCTCTAGAGATGTTTAAAACCCACCTGGATATGTTCCTATGCGACTTGGTCTAGGTGGTCCTGCTGTGGCAGGGGGATTGGACTAGATGATCTTTCAAGGTCCCTTCCAGTCCCTAATGATTCCATGATTCTATGACTCTATTCAGCAACATTCAACATTCTTTAAGACAAAGAGTACGTGTTATACCCCATCAGCTCTCAGCCTCTAACATGGGGCTTAGCAAGTAACCTTAAAATAAAAGGAACTGTGTTAAATACCACCCTGCTATACAGGCAAACAATCTGGAATCAAGAGAGGTGTGGTCTGAAACACAAAGGAGAAGCAGAATTCATCTCAAACATCACAGACACCTAAGGAGCCAATTGCTTCACAACCTCTAAAGTGCCACAGGGGTCTCCTACTTTCTGTCAAAGTGTGGGGCAGTGAAGAGAAAAAAAGAGTACAGACTTACCCACGATGGAACTTGGCTAAGACAGACTTGAATTCATAATCCTCTCTTCCTGTTTTCTTCCCTCAAAAATAGCATGCACAAAAATAAATAAATAAATAAATGTGAACAGGGAGGAGGTCTGTTTTTCACTTCAAGATGAAAATATGGGCCCAGTATTAATCCCTGGGGGACACTACTGGTCACTGGACACCAACTGGATGCAGCACCATTCACAACCACTCTCTGTGCCCAGTCATCCAGGCAATTATGAACCCATTTGCTCCCAAGAGGGAAACACCTCATGAAATAATAATTTACAAGCATATTTTATAATAGAGTAAAATTGCTGTATTATGATTTAATTCTGGACAGTATTTATCTGCCTTGGGTAACTTCAGTGTTACTACCAAGATTAGAAATATTGTCTTTCATGGTTTGCTTGGATAAATGGCAATGTTTAGGCACATTGACACACGCCTGAAGTCTGGAAATAATTTCAGCAGTTCTAACTGAAATGTCATAATCTGTTCAAACCACACCTGAGAAAACTTAGGCATAGGTCCCACCTGCAAAATGAATGTTTGCCTAACAATTTAGCAACAGACTGAACCATCAGTGCAATCTCAACCATCTCTAGTTAGGCTTTGTCACGTGAGGTCCAGCAGTGTTTCAGTTAACAACTGCAGAATGCCATAGGTCTATCACTAAAAGGAGACTGAAGATGCTCCTGGCTTCACAGAATCACAGAATGTTAGGGGTTAGAAAAAAAATCTCTAAAGGCCATCTAGTCCAACCTTCCACCAAACAGCATCACGTAGGTCAGGCTACACAGGAATGCATCCAGGCAGGTGTTGGAAGTCTCCAGAGAAGGAGACTCCACAACCCCCTTGGGCAGCCCGTTCCAGTGCTCTGTCACCCTCACCATGAGGAAGTTCCTTCTCATATTGATGTGGAACCTCCTATGTTCCAGCTCACACCCATTGCCCCATGTCCTATCATTGGGTGACACTGAGCAGAGCCTGGCTCCATCCTCCTGACACCCACCTTTTCCATATTAACATTAACGAGGTCACCCTTCAGCCTCCTTTTTTCCAAGCTCAAGAGACCCAGCTCCCTCAGCCTTTCCTCATCAGGGAGATGCTCCACTCCATCATCTTTGTGGCTCTGTGCTTGACTCTCTCTAGCAGTTCTGTGTCCTTCTGGAACTGACAGGCCCACAATTGGACACAATATTCCAGATGCAGTCTCACCAGGGTGGAGTAGAAGGGGAGGAGAATCTCTCTTAATCTGCTAACCGCCCCTCCTTCTGATCCACCCCAGGATGCCATTTGCCTCCCTGGCCAGAAGGGCGCATTGCTATCATCTCACACTAAGAGAGCTAAGGCTCTCCTCTACACAGTTGTTCTGTGTTCAGCTTATTTTTCAAAAATAAGATACTGCTTTATCCCTTTGAAAAAACACTGGCTTGTAGGTAAGTATTTTTTTGCTAGATAGGAAGCAAGCATCTACTTTCTCCTTCTGGTATAGCAACCAGGAAAATCTTCACGTTTGCAGGAATTGCTCCTTCTTACCACAGCCCAGAACAATCTGAGAGATGCTGAAGCTTCCAACAGTCACACAGATTTCAAAGTGGCAGCAGAACCACTCTGCATTTGTATAAAGCAAACACCCTCTCAGCTTCCCCACAGTGATTCTGACTGCAGGAATTTCCACGTGAGGTACCTCATCAAGAGCCATACTGCTGATCCCAAACTCCTTATTAAAAACACCCAAAGGACAGCATGCTGTATTTCCACAGGGTAACTCATTTCAGCAAGAACACTTCCACTGAAGTTCTCAGAATTGTGATTGTTTCTTTCCCAGTGGTGAGGTCTACAGCCTTTCATTACATTTCACGCTGTCTATCAAAGTAAAATTACACCTCATTATGCTTCTTCATATAAAAGTCCCATTTGGACGGAAAAGCACTGAATTAAGAGCATTTTTCTTGTATACAATTACTTCTAATACTCTTAAAAGAAGCAGTTAGTGTGAAATCTTTTATCCTTGTTCAAAAGATACTGTTATCTGTAAAATTGCCTTCCAATTTCGTACTTAAAACTGACTCAATTTAGACCCAAAACGGGTGCTATTTAGCAACTCAGTAACATATTTCCAGCACTTAATTCTTCTCCCAGATATTCCTGGTGTTAGAGTCCATGAATTTCTCAATAATTTAAATAGAAAACTGTTCTTCAGAAGAATCCCACTGCAAATTTAATGATTAACATAGGGTTTATTAGTATTTTATATCCTAGGACTCCTGAACAAGACTGTGTATGGATTTTTTTGCATCTTTGTATTAGTTGGGACAACAGTTACAACACTGATGCTTTACAATCAGGAAATTGTCTGAGATTAGAGGAAAGATAAGCAAAGCACATATCTGACAGGGGCTTCCTAAAGCACAGGGTAGAGCTCCCTGTTTGCATGAGAACATGGTGGGAAGTCGCATATTCTCACAAGGAACACGGTTCACAGAATCACAGAACATTAGGGATCGGAAGGGACCTCGAAAGGTCATCTAGTCCAAACCTCCTTGCCAGAGCAGGACCACCTAGACCAAGTCGCACAGGAACACATCCAGGCGGGTTTTAAACGTCTCCAGAGAAGGTTATGCAATTTCATACATTCCCGGGTAGCAAAGCTGTTTTCTTGAAGCAGTTTTCAGCTGGAAAAAGCAAGAGGTTATGTTCCTCCTACCTAGGCTGTGTCTGCACTAATAAGTTTGAGGATTCAAACGAGCTGGATTCAAGACAGCAGCATGCCCACGCACTGCTGATGTACATTCTAGCAGTTCAGAAACCTCGCCAACACGTATTTGGGGCAACATCCTATCACTCTGTGCCACCAACGTACTAGGTGTCAAAAGAAAGCTATCAATAACATCTTGATCTTTATTCATTATTTTAATGAACCAAATACAAAGTGACAAACACAGGTCAAAGAAAATAACATGAAAACAGCCCCACCAGCTGCTGACAGAAGATAAAGGTAGAAGAATAGCTGACAGTGATTTGAGAGAAAATAAGAAAGCGTAGCGAGAGATACTCATTCTTGCCAAGAATGTCAACCAAATCATATCCTACTTAAAATTCTGTAGCAAGTGCTTAAATAAGGTCTTTATTTTTTTCCTAACACAGTGAATCAGAGGAGTAGGGAATGGGCTGAATTAATGGCAAAAGGTCCTACTGAGTGTATTCCAAGTATCTCCAAATAATGGAGATGACAGTGGCTAAAAAGAAAGAGGAACAGAGGAACTCAGGACCCACCTTTGTTACCCAGCCTGATCTCAGAAACGGAACGTGTTCTCTAGACCCCATAAACTTTGGCATTGATCCCTTTCTCAATGTCTGCGTGAATGCTTTAATCCCATGACTGTGAAGGTTGCAGCAGCCAGTTTCTCATACACTAGAAACATAAGAGCAGCAGTAAGGACCGTCTGCAGGAGCTTTGCTTCAAGTCCTTTGTAGAGTCCCATTAATCCAAAACGCCTGAGAAGGGAAAAAAAGAGCCAAAATCAAAAAAGGAAGCAAAATGTGAACAGCCTTCTCTAAAGAAACCAGTACTCTACAAAGAAGAACTAATAGCACAAGTTAATGACAACTGTTATAATCTGAGATCCATTCTTGATTCTGAGAGTGCCAGCTATGTTTCATAAAGAAAAGACTCTGCAGAAAGTTAAGTCTTTTGTGCAAGAAACCTGCTTCTTTTCAAAATGAGAGATGAATGAATTGGTACCCACAGATATCCTTGACAGCACTTACTGCACAGATAATAGGGAGAGTTTGGGTTTGTGTACTACCATGCACTACAAAAATCAGGTTTAGTCAAATGATAAGTTTAAGGGAGGCAAATAGAAACAGAAGTCTGATGCAGCCACATTACTAATGTCTTCTGTATCACATTAGAGAGAACAAAACCAATAAAGAAACGCCACATGACAGAAAGCTTACCTCACTCTCTGCTGAAGAAGGTAAAGAACGTTTCTAAGACTGCCTAGTGTTCGGTTCTCTGGGTTCAACCTGTGGCGTCCAAACTGAAAAAAAGGAAGACCACTTTGTTGTACTATTTCCCCACGGTGCTAGGCAGAGAACCCAGAACAGGTGAAAGAGCTCAAGAGCCCATCTCAGATCTCTTGTTTTAACATTTTACAGGTTATACTAACCATCAGAGAAGCAAATAAATCAAAGCTCACACCACTGAACTCACGCAGCAGGCACTAAAACAGTACATGCTACAATCACTTGCTTTGCTTTAAGATGGAGTCTAAAAAAAACTACAGTATGTAAAGGGTGGCTACCAACAAGATGGAGACTCTCTCATCACCAGAAACCACACAGAAATGGGGTAATGGATATAAGTTGTTCCTGAGGAGATTACAATTGGACTCCAGAGGAAAATTTGTCATGGTGAGAGCAATCAGATATTAAAATAGTCTTCCTAGGGAAGTGGTGAATTCTGCAACTTCAGACAGTTTTAAGGCTCAGCTTGACAGGGTGCTGGGCCACCTTGTTTAAACAGTATTTCTTAAGCTGGAAGGGTTGGCCTGGATGGTCCTTGAATCATACAATCATTCAGGTTGGAAAAGACCCTTGGGATCATCAAGTCTAACCATCAACCCTAATCTACAAGTTCACCCCTAAACCAGATCCCCCAACACTACATCTAAGCATCTTTTAAACTCATCCAGGGATGGTGACT
>JAOXOE010000787.1:728801-747145 GCA_028565055.1 Phoeniculus purpureus | reverse complement strand
CCCTGAGTCTCCTCTTCTCCAGGCTAAACAATCCCAGCTCCCTCAGCCTCTCCTCATAGGGCTTGTTCTCAAGGCCTATGTTCTCAGACAGCCTCAGAGCTAAGGTGGATGAGAATGTCATAGAATCAGAATTGTTTAGGTTAGAAAAGACCTTTAAGATCTTCAAGCTCAACCACTAACCTACACATCCCAAAGCACCGCTAAACCCTGTCCTTGAGCTCCAGATCTGCACCACTGGGAAACACAGCCAGGGATGGCAAATCAGCCCCCACCCTGGGCAGCCTGTCCCAAGGCCTGAGGACCCTTACCAGGAAGTTTCTCCTCAGGGCCAACCTAAACTTCCCCTGTGGCAGCTTGAGGCCATTTCCTCTTGTTCCTTCCCTTATTCCTTGTGAGAAGGGACCAACCCCCACCTCCCTACTCCCTCCTGTCAGGTAGCTGCAGACAGCAATAAGATCTTCCCTCAGCCTCCTTTTGTCTAGACTAACCAGCCCCAGCTCTTCAGCTGCTCGTCACAGGGTTTGTTCTCCAGAACTTTCCAAAGCGCCCCTGCCCAGCGGGTGCTGTGAAAGGGCAGAGCTGAGACAGAAGAGAGTCCAAGGCGGGTGGGTGGACAGACAGACCGGCACCTTCCCTGCCATCACACACGAGGGGCAGTGCCCGCCCCCCTCTCTCACCTCCTCCACGAGGGCAGCGAACAGCCGCAGCGCATCGCGGGGCCGGCCCCGCAGCTCGAACCGGGTCCCGGCGGGGACGGGCGGAGGGGGCGGCGCCGGCTCCCCGGCGGAGCCCCGCAGCAGCCGATCGGGCTCACGGCCTAGTCCCGCCGCCATCCCGCCGCTGTTTGCGGGGAGGAGCTGCGGTTGCCCCGGGAACACGGCCTCGGGGGAGGGGCGGGCGGACACCGGACACCCCGAGGGGCCGCCCCGGTCAGTGAGACCGGCCCTGCCTCCCCCGGGACACGCAGCTGACCCGTAGCGGGAGTTCCCAGCGGATCCCCCCCAGCAACCCCGTCTTATCTCCAACGCAACACTCCGCAGGAGCAGGTCACCGACCCCGCTCAGCCCCGGCACCTGTTTCCACGCTGGCTGGTCCCCTCCCCCGCTCACCTTCCACCCCCTGGAGCTGCTACCACCTCCTGCCCCCCGCACGTGGGTTTTGTAACTCCCTTATGGAGAAGTGGCTCCTTATTAGGGTCTCAGAGACCACCCAATCCCAACCCCCTGCCAGGGGCAGGGACACCTGTCACCAGACCAGAGCCCCATCTAACCTGGCCTTGGGCATTTCCAGGGATGGAGCAGCCACAGCCCCCCTGGGCAACCTGTTCCAGGGCCTCAGCACCCTCACAAAGGGTTTGGATTAGATCTGCCTCAGATCAAATCCAAGCTCCCCTCTGTCAGTCTGAAACCAACCCCCTCCTTGTCCTGGCACCATCTGCTAAATCAAAGGTCCTTCTCAGTTAGAAGCCCACGACTTCCTGTCTGTCCTCAGCAGTAACTGCTGCCTTCCCCAGGCACCTGCTGTGACCCTGTTCACACCTTTCCCCCAGGCTGCTCCAGCCACCCAGCAGAGCTTTTCTGAGCACTGGGCCAACCAGTTTTGAGCTCAGACAAGCAAAATAAGGAAGTATAGCTCCTCGTTCAGAGGTGCTGCCACTTGGTGTCTGAGTCTTCCATCACCCTTAACTGAAGTCTCAAATCTCTGGTAAGGGCTGGTGCCAGTTGCTGAGCAGCAGTGGAGGGCCTTGTGCTTCTGGAAATTATCTTCAAGGAAACAGGGCAAAGTTCCCACCCCTGACCCCCAACACAAGCAGGGAAAAGCAAAGCTGACCCTAGGGAAGCCTCAAAGCCCCTCATCCACAGACTCCCCTCTGTACCTGCTGTGCAAGCCATCCCCTGCCCCACAACCTCCAGTGTGTGTTCTGGAGCCACTCTAAAGCCACCTGCAGTTGCCACCAGCTTGAACTGACACAAGAAACTGTGACAGAGGCAGGCACAAAAATCACAGCCAGGACAGGCACATGGTTCCAGCACCAGGGCTAGACCTTGGTCCTGACACCAGCATTGTACCACAGAAAAGGTGAAGCCATTCAGCTGAGGAGTTTATTCAGGTTCTAAAAGTGTTTGGAAAACTGACCTTAGGGGAGGAAAAAAATAAAGCAGCTCACAAAATCAAAATAAAATGGGACCACAGCAGTATCCACACCCCTAGTCCAACCTACAAATTAATTGGGTCCCATCTTATGTGAAATTTCCTGTGGTTCGAGTTCCCAGACCTGGTTACATTCCTCACACCCAGAGACCTGTCTGCCTTATCCTGGCAAACCCACTGCCCTTTCAGGGCTTCTCAGAGCTCACCTCTGGCAAAGGTCACAGCTGCTGCTGTTCCACTGTAAAAAGAGTTGTTAGCATAAAACCCCAAATTAAAACAGTTCATGGAGAAGAATTTTGGCTAAAAGGAGGACACACGGACTGGCAAGACCCAGGAACAGGGTCTCCCAATAGTCTCACTCTTCAGCTGCAGCCCACAGAGCTCCAGCAATGACCAGGCAAACCCTGACACCAAGGCCAGCTCCTCCACCACAGCATCCAGGGCACCCACGGCCTGCAGGGCACAGAACAGAGCTTCTTTCAGTTCACTGTTTTAAGCTTCTTGTTGGCAAGTTCCTGATGGGTTTTGGCTGTTTTCCGCTTGGGGCACTGTGCTTCCTTGTTCTCCCCACTGGCCAGTTTGTCTAGCAGCAAAGCGCTCTCCTTCAGCAGTCGCAGCTCACGCTTTTCCTTCCGCTCCTCCATCTCTACGATGTCATCAGCAAATAGAGCCTTCAGAGGAGGGATCAGCTTCGGGATGGTGGCAAAGTCACCCAAACGCACCTGAAATGCGCAGAGCACCTGCATGAGCTGTTCGTCTTCCTTCCTCCCCCATCCTCTCCCTGTGTGGCTGGCAGGGCACTGGAAGCACAGGGAGCCCCAACCTCACTGCCCATCAGCACTATGGAGCAGGTCTCTCATGCCACATTGTTTACCATGTGGAATATGGTACCAGCTTTGATCAGTGAGCTGTTCACACAGCTACAACCAACACTGTCCAACAGCAGCAGCTTATGGCT
Source organism: Phoeniculus purpureus (assembly GCA_028565055.1). Lineage (NCBI taxonomy): Eukaryota > Metazoa > Chordata > Aves > Bucerotiformes > Phoeniculidae > Phoeniculus > Phoeniculus purpureus. Next base: position 744,036 of record JAOXOE010000787.1, on the reverse strand, counting down.
CATGGACCACAGCTGTAGCTGGTCAGTTGAGATGGGAGCGGGAATCCAACAAAATGGGGTTTTAAGCTGGAGGCAGTGTGCACAGAACAGAGGTGACAGGAGTAAAGTGCCCAGCGTGTTCAGAGAGAATGTGGGTTCTCAAGAGTCACCAGCACCTCGCAATGACAGACTGGTGGGGCTGGAAAAGATCTCTGGAAGAAACATCTAGTCCAACCCTACGATCCCCTAGAGCAGATCCCACAGCAACAGCCCAGGTGCACTTAGGATGTCTCCAGAACAGAAGACTCCACAATGTCTCTGGGCAGACTGGGCCAAGGCTCTCCCTCAACAGTAACAAAGAAAACACCTGTCTCATCCTGTGCCACTCTTTCCCCTTGCTGCTGCTGTCTGCTGCCAGCAGTAAAACGAGTGGCCTCAGAGGACACTGCTCTTCAGGAGATGGTGCAGTGATACAAATGAGGAAATTAACTCACAAGCGGCCACCCCAAAGCAATACTACAATCTTTCCCACAGTCCGGCTCAAAGCTCCCAACTCACCCTCATGTGATCAAAGGCAATTCCAACCTTCTCACTGAAGTCCTCGCTGAACAGTGGGATCTTGGCATATCTTTGGCTGAAGTGATTGAGCATGATGAACTGCGCATTCATCTTCATCCCTGTCTGGATGGCCTGGGATGTTGTGCTGCAGAAGGAACCGTGTACCTTGGTCACATGTGGGCCGGCTAGTACCACCCATGCAACACAGCCAGGCCAGGCCACCTGCTTCACACCCAAGGTCACATCACATCAACAGCCAATACCAGATCCAGTCCAACTCCACTTCTGGCTGCCTGCACTGCTTACCCAGTCTCTGACCTTCAAACAGCTCCCAAGTGCAGGAAAGCAGTTGTCAGTACCTGGAGCTGTGTGCAAGACCTCTGCAAACTGGGGAGTGTTGCTAAAATCCAGGGGTGCTCACCAGTCCGGTCCTCGTGTGCTGTAACTCACTTGTGATGCCAAGATGCTACTTTCAGTTCTTCTCAGTTCTACCAAGAGCAGCACACAGTTTGAACTGGACAGTTGGCTGCGAGTGAGGTGACTTTCTACCTCCTGACCTTAGCCCTATGTGTAATCAAGCAGGGGACCCTTTCCTTTGGGCTAATCTACTTGTGGAGTCACCACCATCCCATTACAAGCCCTCCCCATTTCTCTGTACTCAGAGGAGCACTAAAGCATAGAGGTGGTGCAATGAGCAACACAACATGTGCAGTGCTGAAGAGCTTTGCGCACACCCCAGAACCATCTACAGGACCTGGGCCCTTCACCACCAGCTTCAAGGAGAAAACCCGCCTCAGCACATTCTAACAGCGACCCTGTAGAGATATATTTTGTAGAGAATGAGCAACCCCAGCTCTGTGAGCTTAGCCAGAGTCTGAGCTAAGGGCTTTGAAGCCTGCTCGGAAAGTTTCTCAAGGTCAGCGATGTGCAGGTCTGTGGGAAAGATGGCACGTAGAGGGAAAACAACAGGTTGTGGAATGAAAACTATCTTACGAACAGTGCGTGGACAAAAGGTACTTAACCAATAGCAGTAGCTTTAAGACAGATGGACAGATGTGTTGTACCAACCAGCAATGTACATGTATCACATGGACCACCCAGCTGTGTATAAAAGGGTTGACGCTTAATAAACAGCACTCGTTTGATCATATTGATCGTTTCGCGTCTGTCCATTTAGTACTCCCGGAGATGACCCCACCTGTGTCTCTTCTCTATAGCTTCCATCTCCATGTCATCCTCCAGCGTTGCCTCGTGGATGAGCAGCGTAGCGTTTTTACCTGTGAACAATTGCACACAATTTCCAGCTGAATACTGACCAGTTCAGCCTGCACTCCCATTTCCCCCCACAGCCCCTCGCTGTGCTGCAGGAACAGCTCCAGGCATCTAGGGGCACCCATGTCAGAAACCAATTATTTGAGATCTCTCTCCAAGAGACTCTTCACACAGAAGAGTCTGTCACCTACCCATTTGTACTAAGGCCGTGCAGGGCATCGTGTCACCAGAATAAACCACTTTCCAGCCAGATCTGTGGATCATCGAACATGCAAAAGCATTTCTACAGTGCTGGACTTCACAAGTCTGGAACTGAACAAGAACACGCGTGTTAGATTTGGGGTCCCCGCTTGCCCCACAGCAACTGACCCCACCAGCTCACCTCAGCCAAGTCGTAGCTCTCCAACAGAGAACTGAGCAGCCCTTTGGCTTCAGCCTTGCTCTTCTCACTGCCTTTCACAAGGGACCGGGAGCTAATCATCCTGTGAGGAGAAGAGAGCTCAGGGTAGGGACAAAGTGAAAATGGATTTTACCATTAAGCTGCCTCTTCCTCCTCCTCAGCTGAACACCTCACAAACAAGGCACTCCGGATTTCCCCTTTGCTTTTACTCCATAGTGCCCCAGTAACTTGGCCAACCCGTTCTGCCCCACTGTCAAATTCTCTCTTCCAGGAACCGTTTTTACTCCTGCCCAACTCCCCTTTCCTGAGGAAAAGGAAAGCCTCCACGTAAAACTCCACAACACAACCTGTAACAAACCTCATCCTCCCCCTCACTTCTCTCCACCAAATCCCAGTTTTACACACAGTAGGAGGAGTCAGAGACACCTTCAGCAAAGGGGTGGGGAGATGGGATGACACTGATTTGTCTCAAATAAGGACCCAGCACAGACACTGCTCTGCAGCCCACATAGGGCACTCACTTGATGTCTCCGAGAATCTCTTCACATTGGCTGTGGTACTCAAGTAGCCAAGGCATGATCTCTTCAGGGGCTACCAGAAAGAGAGGGCTGAAAGCCTCACCAAGGGCTGCCTGGAAAACCAAAGGTGAGGGGAAAAACAGAAGAATCAGCACTAGGAAGATACCAGATCAGCACAGAGAAACACACAGGGGAAGGATGGTCCATTTGCATTCCTCAGAAGTTCCTCCCCTCACTCCAGACAATGTCAGGATCAGGGAAACAGCACTACTTACAAAAGCTCTCCGCCTCTCCAAAAGGATGTTCACCAACCCCTGCAAAGGAAACAGGACAACAAAGCTGTAGTCAGAAGCATCTAGGCAGTCAGCAGCAACAGTGTTCAGCAAGGGGCTGTGCTTGGACAATGCAGGCAGATGGAAAAGGCAGCATTGTGAGCTGGGAGCTTCAGCTACAGACTCCAGAGAGTAGAACAAGTCTGTCTTGAGCATGCTGCTGCCAGCCTACCGAGTGGTGGTCACTGTGTTTGTGAGACACAAATACAGCTGCGATGTTACACAGCACTCGGTCAACTTGCTCTCCGTAGTGGCGACAGAGCTGTCCAAATGTTCCTTCTCCGCAGTCCAGGAGCACCGACCGGGTAGAGCTGGCAAGACAAGCGACAAAGACATTCAGCAGCTGTGTAAGAGCTGTGGCCGGGCTCGTCAGTGAGAGGGATCTTTGGGTCGGTAGTACAGAGTTTTTGGTGCTCTCCACCTCTACATGCCAGGCCAGTCCTACTAGCCAAGGCCTTAGACTGCTTTGTGCGCACAGCTCATTCTGGTCCTGTGTTGATGCTGAGCACTCCCTCGGGGCACATGGTAAAATGAATGAAGTCATCAAACATTTGCCTTTAAAAGTGTCTCTCAAGTGTTCCCCACCTCCAGAAACAAGTGCCTGAAACTGAAACCCTACAGCTTCCACTGTAGGGACACTGCCCTGGGTCATCACCACACTGCTCAAAACAGACCCTCCCAACACACTGACACTCTCCACGCAGAACACAAACACCAGGATGGCTGTACCTGGTGTTTATCAGCGTGGAACTGACATTTCGGATTTTCATTGGAATTGCAGATCCTGTTCCCAAGAAAACAATTTCAGGATAATCAGCCCCATTTCCTGGAGAAAACAGACAGCAGGGATCGGTAAATAAGCACTACCCACATCCTGCCCAGACAGACGCCATGTAGCTCAACAGCCCAGCATCTCCAGAGTCTACGTGGCCACCATGTTCACCTTTGCCCCCTTCAGCCTCTGGCTTTTCTACAGCAACAAGGTCTACAGAAGGTGGAACGAGCATCGTCAAGAAAACACAGCCTACTGCAAAACCACAGTTGGGCAAACGGGTTCTCTGCTCACTGCCTGTGACAGAGCTGGCAGCTCCAGACGGACCTGACTCATCTTCCACACTGCTCTGACTCTTCCCAGAACCAGGATCCATACAGTGAAGGAGCAGTGCCACATCACTGAAGCCTCAACACTGACAGGAGAAGTGAAATTCAGGGGAGAGCATACCATAGGCAGCTGGCTCTAGGGCAAAACTCCTCCCAGGCACTGGGCCTCACACAGTGGCTGCAGTCACAGCAGCCAACATGAGCAGAGCTCTGACCACTCACAGAAACACCACATGGGTGCTTTAAGTCATCCCCAACAGCACTCAGGCACCAAACTGAGCAACTTGAAAAACCAGATGCACAAGACTGTAAATCCAACTGAAATGACCTGGCTCTGCTTGTGCTAAGTCCGTCCTCTGTGCAGCTCCAGGAGAACTCAAGAGGCAGCACGAAAACTACAGCTTCACAGCTTTATCTGGGCTCTACAGTGGAGAGTCAACCCAGACTTCCTGTGACAGAGCCAAGAGAAGCTGCCAGTCCTTACCTGGTAGAGCAGCCAGGCTCTCTTTGCACTCCTTCACACGAGTCTGGAAGTCAGGGAGGTTCAAGGCTTCGCTAACAAACGCGTTGTGATCACAGATAGTCACAGTGTCTCTGAAAGAACAAGCCATGCACCAGGGTAAGGAAGGGGAGGAACCAAAAAGACAATTAGTCAGAGCAAAGCACTGGGTGAGGAGCAACCACCCAAAAGGTACCACGCAAAAGTACAAGAAACCAGTGCCCGAGTCCTGCACAAGAGCACATGCAACACTACAGGCCTTCAGACACCTCATGCAGCAAATCTTAAACTCTTCTCGGCAGCCAGTTCTTCCTGTTCTGCCCAGCCCAGCCGAGCCTAAAATTTGAGCCATGGCAGCTGATGGTATCCCCTTGTACTGTGGTCCTCCATCCTTAGCATTCTCACTGAGCAGCTTCACCCACTTGCCCACAGAGCAAGCACCAGTGAAATATACAACAACTTAACCACCTGGGGCTTTCAGCTTTGACATTGTTTGGAGTCTCAGAAAGCCTGGTAAGACTTCCACAGGGCTTCCCAAAAGGCTCTCCCTGCCATTGCCTGCTCCACTGCAACCACCTCATGTTGGGTATACAGCCCATGAGGTTAAAGTGAAAGCAGATACAGCAGCAACCCCCAAAACACTGGCCAGGACTGTTTTCAGTTGTTCCCTTCTCTGTGTCCTACCCCTTGTCTGAGACTTTCACAGACAGTAACACCTCCCCCAGAGTCAACACGTAGCAGCTACCCCAGCACGGCCACCAGTAAGAACATGCTAAGGACACCAATGCAGCAACCCCGCTCAGCACAGCTCATGCTGCACCTCAAGCCAACATCCCAGCACCAGCAAGTCAACGAACCTCTGCCACTCCTGTCGTGGTCTGAAGTGGTATTTCAGGAGACACTCTCCTCGCACGATGGGCACGCTGCACACAGCTGCCTCTTCCTGTAGGGAGAAGCAGCATTAAAAATGTTTATTGCTCAGGGACATGAGGTACGCAGGCACACCAGGTCTGGCCTACCTTGCTCTGGTAGGTAGTGAGCAGAGGGAAGATCTCTGGATGGATGAGGTTCAGCTGAGTCTGGATCTTGTAGCTGCGTGGGTTGTGCACAGCAGAGGAGCTTTCATTGAGCACCAGGTGCTCTGTTCCAGGTCCAAATCTGTATGATGACAACAAAATGCACTTCAGCCCCAACATTCAGGTTGGGCATATGTGCACACCTCAAATCTCACTTGAGCCAGCAGAGCCCTGCTGCCAGCCAGCAGCCATTTCTGCTCCGGGAAACGCTTGTGCACCATTAAGAACAAGCTGCTGCCCAGTGTGACCTGACGCGAAGCACCCAGGAGCTGACATACCTCTCCAACCACTGCTGGTAGCGGATGTCTCGAAGCACTGCCTCGGGAGTCATGTGAATAACCAAGGCCACCTGGTTCTCAGGAAGTCCCTCCTGGTACCTGGGACACAGAGAGAGTACTAGTGCTCTTGTCCTCCACTGCCTTGGCATCCCATCTCCTCTCCTGCTTGGTGCCATCAGACATGCCCTGCTGAAGCAGGAGCACAGCCCAGGAGTTCCAGGCTCTCCATGGCACAACACTTCACAAGAGTCAATTCCGCCGTTTGCTGAAACCTCCATTCTTCCCCCAGAGCAGTTCCTCTACTCCAGGAACAACTGTATCTGCAGACCCATTACAAAGAGGCTTCTGCACCAGGCCTACACAGATCTTACACACAGCCCGCGCTCACACCACAGAAGGAAGAGGTTCTCTCTTCTATGGAGGCCCCAAAGGAAGACAAGGCCTGTGTTGGCACTGAGCCCACACTATGCTTTCCCAAAAGCCACCATCAGCCCCTTCCCAGCTCCTGAGTAGCTCAGGGATCAGCCACATGAACCAATGCACTTGGTGCCAGCAACCTCCTTGACAAAGCCCCGCACAGTTGTTTTCCCCAAATGCCACAAGATACCCAGTTCCGCTACCTGCGGAAGGTCTCATTCTCACAGACAGCATCTACAAAGCCCTCGTGAGGGCACTCCAGCACGATGAAAACAGGGCCAGGGTCAGCAGGGGTGCACAGTTCTTCAGGAAGGAGCTGCAAGCAGATACACAAAGATCACACCCCACTCAAGCTGAACACTCAGCCCTTCTTGCATCACCATGCCTGCTTCCTTCAGCAGACACTTGGTCACCAGCCCTAGCAGGCAGCTCAAGGCAGTTCTCCCAGTGCTCAGCACACCCAGCCATGGCAACACCTGTTCCCTTTCTGCTCCCATTACACAGGTTTGCATTCTGCTGTGTAATAACAAACCTCAGCCTTGGTCTCCGACCGAACCAAAGCCGAAAGCCAGGAAGGGAATTTTAGCAGCTTAGAATCATAAAATCTTTTAGGCTGGAAAAGATCTTGAAGGTCATTGAGTTCCCTCACTTCTGACTAGTGTTTGAGAGGCAAGATCCTGTCCACAGGAACCACAGAATCATCATGGCTGGAAAGGACCTCCAGGGTCATCGAGTCCAACCTTTATCCTATTATCTAACTGCTAGACCATACCCCTAAGCGCCACGTCCACTTGTTCTTTAACCACTAAACTTCTTTTGGTCTAAGAGGTGCAAAGAGTGTAAGGAGGGAGTAACAGGGCATGGACATTCAACCCTCAGTGATTGACTCCTAGACCTCTGCCAGCTTTGGGAAGGGGGCATGAGAAGCTCTGGCAAACAGCAGACACAGCTACACTTAACAAATTCATTCATTTCAGAGCTACTTATCTCTCACACCCCTGCAGCAGCCTGGCCACCCCTTACAAAAGTCACATTCAGCAACATCCTGGGGATGGAACTGAAACCAGAAATAACCAAAAGCAGCCACAGAAAGCTCCAAACCAGCAAACCCCATCTCAACCTCTTAGCGGGAATGGGCAGAAAAAGATACCCCCAAAACCCCAAAGAAACATGCCCCAATGCCCACTGGCAGGAACAACATTCCTCACAAAAAGGTCATCAGCCTGGCAGGCCAGTGAAGGAGGGAGGATAGCAAAGCCCCAGCAGAAAGCACAGACACATCTTACCTCTCTGCCTTGAAAAGTGATGCTCTCCCCATTTTTAAGGGCTCTGATGACGGGAAAAATGGCTGGAGTTCCCCTGCAAACAAAGCCATGGAAATATTCAGCTTGTCCATCACCAGCAGGCCCAGTGCTGCTCACTTCCCAGGCTAGGATGGGGTACTCACACTGGAAGGCCCATCTCCTGTGCTTTAGCCACCAGGAATTTCCCTTTCTTTGGGTGAATCTGAAGAGAGTTAAACACCACAGGATCATCAGCCAGATAAGGAAGGCCAGGAGACAAGATCCACTCACTACCTGTTTCCCCACAAACCAAGGTTTTTCCTTTCCAGTTCCACAGCACAATTTACCGCCAAACAGCTTTTACTTAATCTTCTGGTTTCCAAGATCATGCTGCTGCTTTCTGCTCCATTTTTTAGCCAAGTCAGCAGGACACAGCTCCTTGCACAAACATTAGCCAAGAGTGCTCCGAAGCACTTCTGAAAAGCCACCTCTGGTTTCCACACATCCCTACTCACGCTACAGTTACTCTAATCTACCTAAAGAAGAAACACAAAATAACTTCCAAGTCCTGCTTGCAAATGTGATCGCCAATTAAACTTACTCAGCAAGATGAAATGTCCTGATGACATCAGGAAGCATTTCTTCACCAAGAGGGCAGACCAACCCTGCAACAGGCTGCCTGGAGAGGTGGTTGATGCCCCACATGCATCAGTCTTTACCAGGGCAATGCCCTTAACGTGCTGGGCAGCCCTGAAGAGCTCAAGCTTTGGACTAGAGACTTCTTGTGGGTTCCTTACGTACTCTATTCTACAGCAACTCGGGGATCTTTGTGTCCAAGCTTACTTTACAAAGGAAAGCCATCACCACCTCGGGATGTCTGTCTGCAACTTTCCGTTCAGTACCTGTGAAAAAAAACAACTGCTCAGACTGCAGGTTTGTGCGTCAGTTTTTGCTGAAGCTTTAACCTTAACTTGAAGCCTAGCAGCAAAATGTTACACTAACACCCAAGTCATTCCTACCAGAAACCAAAATAAGACCGAAAACTGAAAAATAATTGACCCCCAACATTCACTTGCAATGAAATTAAAGGCTGCCCCGACCACGGACTCAACGCCACCCAAACAGGAATCGCCTCCACTTTCTGAGCTTTGTTAGTTCTGGGTCAACTCCCAAAGTACAATTAACTCATTCAGCTCCATGTAGCCCTTCAGATGACCTGTCAGGTCTGTGTCTGTGCTCTAAGTGGCAGTTTCCAGCAGGGAGAAAACACGGCTGCCTAAACAAGCCCAATCCATGGGTGTTTCATGAGTCACTCTACACAGCCCTGACTTATAGGGACACTCCAAGGCCCTGACTCAGCAGGTCTTGTTCCTTTGGAACAGATCCTTCTCCTGAGAAAATCACACAGAGTAATGAAGTACTTCTTGCTCAGCATCACAGGTTAAGCCTGAGCCTTCTAACTCAAGACAGAAGCCACTCCTTTAACCACCTGATGGGAGGTGGCTTCTGCCTGAGGGCAGTACCACATGCTCACCTGTAAGAGGTATTTGCTGGACTGTCATCGTTTCATCCTTATACTCAGGCTCCGTGTACAACTGCATATCTAGGGAGAGACCAGAAACCAGCCTTAACAATTTCACAAAAAAAAATTAATTCCATAAGAGCTCAAGCCCATCATCCACACCTGGCAGCTGCTGACACCAGGAGTTTGCTGGCAGACTCTGGCACTAAGTTGCCTTTAAAGAGCTTTAAACTCTAATGATTTCTCATCAGACTGACCGGCAGTGCCTCCAGACATAAAGCTCAAAACACTGCTTTAGTTCCAGGTGGTTCTCGTGACAGACCTCAACAATGCATTAGAAGCCAAAGAAACATTTAAAACTTTGAGTGGATCTAGTCCAGAGGCAGATATCCTCATTGTTACTGTTCAAATCAACCTAGGCTACAGCTGAAACTAAGTTAACAGGTCATCCCGGCTACCCATTCCTGACCTACTTACCTAAATCCATCCTCTTCTTGAGCCCAGGAAAGTGTTTAATGGTCTTCAAGTACTTTTGCTGGAAAAGAAGCAGTGTATCAGGAGGCTGCAACCAAACACTGCCCTTACAAGCTCTACTGTCTGAAGTTTCAGGTCCTTTCAGTGAAGTCACAGTATTCACCCCAGTCAGGCAGCACACAGACAGCCAGCCAGAGAGCACTGTGCAGGGGCCACGCTCTGGTGGGAATTACTCATTTAGAAAGAAAAGGGAGAGCAAAGGACCACTCTCCCTGTCTTTCCCATTAATGTAATTAGGGGGAAAATACTGCACAGAAATGAAACAACACTGAAGATTTGACATTTTCAGCCTAGAAGTGGCACTAGGCTAGCACAGGCCATGCAAAGCAGTTCAGAGACCAAGCTTCTATTCAAAGAAACCAGGAAAGGGTCAGCCGGTAGAAAAAAGGACACACTTTCCTCAAAACACCATTTACAAGGATGTCAGCTGGACAAACAGTTCCAAGAAGCAGAACCCTGATTCTGTTCTGCGTGTAACTGGGTGATTTGCTGCCCTTCTGGCAGAACCTTCAAGGCTGGTGCTAACTCACGCTAGCACTGTACATCCATAACGCTGACTCACTCCTTTGACACCAACTCTCACAGTTCCAAGCGAAACTTTACTACTGGAAGGCGCCACTCTCCTGCAAAGTTCCATTACTTACCAGCTTTGGTGGCCCAAGGAAAACACATCTCTGAAGCCCCATATCGTTTAGTGTGAGGATCATGCCTAAAGGAAAGCGTACAAACAGCTGTATGGTAGTCGCATTAACCCCTGGTACCAAGGAGTGCTGGGCTTCTCCACAACTGGCACAGCAGAACTCAGCTCTAAATTCAATGCTGTCTCAGCTTTGTGGCAGTTTCAAAAAGTCACTTATCTCACAGATTTAAAAAACACAGATCTACAAACCTCTGCAGTCACAATTTGGGGCAAGTTACCTTAACAGTCAGTTTATCTCCTTTGTTGAGGATTTTAGCAAGCAAGATGCTGAGTGATCTGTTCCAACCTCAGCCTGCTCTGATGATAGGAGGTTTTCTGAAACCTTTGGAGGTCCCTTTGAACTCAAACTGATCTGACTCAGGGACAACTCCCTGCTGACCCTGCAACACTGGCAATGCCTCCTGCACTGCAGGACTGGGGCAAGGAGAGCTGGTGGCACTGGACACGCACGGCCTCACCCACCACATGCTGCCATGCCCTGCCCAGGCCACTCTGCAGCAGAGACCACCACACAACATCCAGCTGCTCTAATAGCGATCCTTCCCTTCTTGTCACTAAAGCCAGACCCCATGCAACCCTCACCACCCCCAAACAGCCTGCAAAGCAGCAACCCCAGCGCTCCTTGTAAAGCTACCTATGGCTGGACCTTGGAGTAGCCGATGCCAGCCTGGCACCACTCCCACCACTCACCTGGCAGTCCACCGACGTTGGCCCAGGCCACCCGGCTGAGAAAGATGCTGTCCAGGTGGGAGATCTTCAGCCTGAGGAGAGACACGAGGGTCGGCTGGGACGAGTAGGCCCCGGGCAGCACAGCGCGGATCCCCCGGCCGCCGGCACTTACTTGTGCTCCTGCATGGCGCGCTGCGTGCCCTCGCCGCAGTTGAACAGGTACCTGAGAGGACGAGTAGTCAGGATAGGCCTAGCCGTGGCTCCGCGGGCCGGGCCGGGCCTTGCCTCTGCGTACTCACCGGTTGAGGTCGGAGAACACACAAACGGCGGCGCCCGCGTCGCGGCTGCCGGCCGACACCACCTGCACATACACGGTGTTGGGCACACGGTGACGGCCTGTTCTCCGCTCTGGGAAGTCCCCGGGGCGTCGCGCCGGCTGGGAGGTCCTTGAGGAGGCCCCGGCCCGGGCCAGGACCCGGGCCCGGGCCAGCACCGGCACCGGCGACAGCGCTCGCGCCACGGCCCACATCCGAACGCACGCTACGGCCCGCCCCTACGCCCCCCACGTGACTCGAGAGAACCAATGGGAAGCTTAGAGCCACCTCAGCTGGTTTCTTTTGGCTCCCGCCTCTGTCACATGACAGAGATTCACCAATGGAGCCATTCTCCTGCTGTGATGTCAGGGCTGAAATCCCAGCCTGGCCCCGCCCCCCGCGCACCGGCCCCTCCCCAGCGCCGGGAGTGGCCTCATCAGTCGCGGCTTCTGCGGGGGTCTAGAGGAGCTGGGTGGAGCCTGGAGGCGTCTGCTGTGGCCTGGAGGGGTCAGCTTGGGTTTCGGGGGGCGGGCTGAGGTCTGGCAGCTTTCCAGTTCTTCCGATTAGCCGGCTCATCACGGCCCGCCGGTGGGTGGAGAAGTCCCTTCTCCTGGGGATGCGAGGTGCCGGGTCGGTGCCAGTTCGGTACCGGCAGGGTTCCGAAGTTCCTCTCTCAGAAGTTGTCAGAACCACAGGGACCGCTGTTGGACCTCAGAGCTCACCCACCTGTTAGCAGGAGGTTGGACGTCCCATGTCTCAGTGATTCTCCAATGCGCTCGATCTCCCCATTGCTCACAGCCCCCTCTGCCGTACGGACCTGGGGCAGGGCCTGTTTGCAAACACTTAAGATGATCCGGGCCAAACCTCTGTTTATTTTTGAGCTCTAAACCCACCCTGAGTTCTCTCGGGCCTTCTATTTGCTTCAAAAAGAACCACTAAATTTTACTGTAACCAGAGTACCCCAACATAAACAACCCTAATCATCAATATCCCTTCTTTTCCACAGGCAAACCTTATCTCACTCAGGGCTCTGCTTTCCAAACACTGCCTCCCTTTATTCTTGGTGCCAATGCTCTTCCCTTTCTTTTCCAGTGATCCAAGCGAGCACTCTGCGTGGGGACTTGTCCAAACCTCCAGATCTTGCCATGACTGTTTATGTCTGTTCTGTCAGTCTTTGTTCAAATCTGTAATTCACTCACCATTTTCCCTTCTTCTGACTCCCATCTCTTCACACAAGAGCTCAGATTAACATTGTGATTTTTTCCTTTTTATCCTTACGTCTGGACAGAATAGAAGGTTTGTTTCTCCGAATGGCAAGCTGTTTGTTCACGCACATTTTACATGTTCCCCTCCTGGAGCCCAAAGTTCACTCACAGCCCTTGGTACTACTCCCCACAGGGAAACATCAGTTTGGATTTTAAATTGCTTCCCAATAAAAGTTGATATTTCTCTGTCAGTGCATGCCTGCCCCACTGCTGCAAGGTTCCCTCCCTGCATCAATGATTTTCTCTTCAGGTGAATAACTAGGAAGCATGAAAGCACCTCTTGTTGTGCTTAGTGCATTGGTTTTTACACCTTTTGGAGGACAACAGCTTTTTTGAGGCCTCCGATGGTATTCCCAGCCTAAGTTCCTTTAGTTGATGAAATAATAGGGTGATGTGTGGTTGTTTTCATCAAGCGAGTCCTGGCAATGTTATCCAACTGAACCAATTTGCTTTCATACGTATGGACCATTATTTAGAGCTGTGAGTTCCCCAACATTCTGTAACAAGACAAAACTACATGTAATATCTTAACAATGTTATGAAGATTTCACAGGAAGTGAATAAAACCCTCTGAGCCTGAGCTGAGGTTTATGCTAATGAAAGGGCACAACTGTCCTTTGCCGTTCCAGTTACGATGTTGTCTGAGCAGCTCCCACATCAAGGAGGAATTCCAAATGGTTCATGGTTGTGAGGAAGTGTCTCCTATTCTACAGTTAAATCCATCCTTTGCTTCTCAAAGTCATCTGGAGTAACAGTTGGGGTCTGCTGGTGCATGTTTTGGGTCTTCCAGGCAGCCAGTGTTGTCTGGGTTGTAAAAAGAAGCAGGAACCACCCACAGACATTAATGCTGCAGACAATGTATCTGCATTTCTCAGAATCACTTCTATAGCTACAGCAACTGGCTGGAAAAGGCTTGTGTGCTTTGCTCTGAATGAGAATTCAGGAGTTGTGGTGGCTGGGGGTGCCAAGCTGTGCACCTCCATCAGAGGTGCCCAACAGTAGGCCAGTGGGTTGCTCTGGCATCAAACTCAGCCTCCTCACCAGGGAAAGACTGATCTAGTTTACAGCCTCCCAGCAGGGTGTCCTCAGTGCTCCTCCTGCCCACGTGCTCTCTGTGAGGCAGTGGCCTGCCTCACTGTTGTCTTTGGTCCCATCATGATCCAGCTGCTGACACGTGGCTGCTGGGGATCTGGAGAGCCAGGGTGAGCCTGAACTCCTGCCAGGCCAAGGAGTGGTTAAAGCCCCAGGAGCAAGCAGGTCTCCTGGACAGACCTCCTGGCCCTTTGCTAATAAACGCTCAATTACAGTCTAATTTCCCCCAAATGTCTCATCTTTCCAGCTCCTGAATATCACATGCAGTCATCAGCCCCAGCTTGAGGCTCCTTACAGGCCCAGCGTTGCTCCAGGTCTGTGAGGAAATGCTGCCGTCTGGCCAACAATGCAAAAGAACACTCAGTAATGCAGAGTTTGGAGAAGTAACTCAGCCAAAGCTATAACATCAGCAATTTAAAAGCAACATCCCAACAGATACCACAGGCAAACAAGAGATGATGTTTATCTCCAGGACATTCCCAAGATGACACTTTGATTTGCTTGCTTACAGGCCAAATATTGCACCGATCATCCCTTGTCCCATGTAGGCTGGGATTTTATTAGAAGAGCAGGTTTATGTGTAGGATACAGAGAGCACAGAGTGATATGAAGGTGGCTCAGTGGCCCACTCAGGCTTCTTGTGGAATTTTTTGCTTGTAAAGATAAACTGTCTGGCCAAGATAGGAAACAAAACTTGTGGAAAATAGAGACCTTGAGGACAAAGCAATAACCACAATGCATCAATGGCAAAGGGATTCTCTCCGAGACCCTGGTGAGCAGGAATAGACACTCAGGGACCAGTCTGTCCTGCATCACAGAGCTCTGACACTGCGGGAAACTGCCTAGAGATGGTCATAGTACCCTGTGACAGAAGGCACTGGGAGATGAGGGGTGATCTTGGGAATGTGACTGGGGCTCAACCCTCTGTACTAGACTGGTGTAGCATGGCTCAGCATGTTCAGGTTCCAGTCTTTGCCCTGAAGGTACTTCAAGGTCTGTCCCAGCACATGAAAGGACTCAGGAGTGGAAAAAATACTCAGAAGCATCACCCCAGAGCCTGTCATAATGTCCTACAAAAATGTCATAATTTGCCCCCCTGCTGAATGAAGCGGGAGCCCTGAAGACAGAGGATACAGAGAAAACAGAGATACTGAACACATTCTTTGCCTCTGTCTATACTTCCAGCAGCTGTACTGATATCAAGCCCCAGATTCCTGAGGCCTCAAAGGAAGTTGAGACAAGAGAGGAGTTTGCCCTGGTTGATGAGAACTGAGTTAGGGATTAATTGAGCAAACTGGATGTGCATAAATCCCTGGGCCCTGATGGGATGCACCCACAAGTGCTAAGAGAGACAGTCAAAGCCGTTCCTAGGCCACACTCCATCACCTTTGCTAAGTTATGGGGATCAGGAGAGGTGCCTGGGGAC
>JAOXOE010000787.1:682847-724416 GCA_028565055.1 Phoeniculus purpureus | reverse complement strand
GCTGCAGCAGGCTCGGTACCCTCCCCGCCCCTGCTTCTAGCCCGTGCCCTCCCCTCACTGCGCCCGCTGCCACCCCCGGGCACGGACAGAGGCAACACCCACATTGCCCCGCAGCCTGGGGAGCCGGCAGCGGGACTGGTACAGGCAGGACCACTCCCAGCTCCAGCCGCAGCCCGCACAGCCCGGGACCTCCAATTATTGCCGGGGGTTCAGCAGCTCCCCCAGGGGCGGCGGAGACCGGTGCTTGGCATGGGCCACCCCTGAACAGTCCGGGTGGGCTATGAAGCCATCATGAACCCCCTCACCCTGCCCAGGGACTGAACCCCTGTAGAAGGAGCAATGGTCCTTCCTCCACTCAAGAGTCTTCCTCACTCCAGTCCCACTCCCTGTCCACCTGCAGACATGGTGGCTGGAGGAGCAGGTCCCTGCAAGAGATGCCCAGGACGTCTCTGATTGTTGTAGGGATGACCCACATCATCCCCATCACCCCCTGCAAAGATCGCAAGTTGGTGAGGCAGTGCAGAGCAGGTCCATCCAGTGGCTTTAGTCCCAGCTGGGCTTAGAGGTCCTGGACTCACGTGTGAAGGGGGATGCCAGGATCCCACCTCTGCCTGGACTCACTTTCCCTCGCTCCTTGTCATTCCATGCAGTGTGCTGGGGAAAAGCCATGGTTCAGCAGGCGGGTGATGGCTCACCCCTTGGCACAGACCTTGTCTCATCCATCCTCCTCCTTGTTTATTTATCAGCCTTCATGGCCTCCACCTCTTTGTCCTGATGGATTGTGTTTGCACATGTCCTTCTTATCCAGAACTTCGGGCTTTGCAGCCACTTTTCTATTTACTGTAATTTTTAGCTCAGACACAACCAGAACTCCCACCCTGTCTGGGCGTCTCTGTGCAGAAAACAAGACTAAACTATTTTGGGATGTTTTTCCCTTTTCCTCATACTTGGGTGCTTTCCCATGTGACTAAAACTTTGGAGTCTTGGGGAGGGTGAACCTGTTTCATACCCCCTCAACCCTGAGAGCTGCATTTGGGCCTCTCCACACTTTAACCCTCCTCTGTCCACAGGCACCTCCCACACCAGCAGCATCATGCTCCACTTGGTTTTCTGAGCTGGAATATGTATCTGGTGTCAGGGGATGAGCTCAGAGCATGGTGAACGAAAAGGAGCCTCTGGCTCCATCTAAATCATCCTCCCCTGTCACCTTGTCTGGTCACACTTCCCAACAGTGCCCAGAAAACTTTGTGATGCTGGCCCAAGGCAGGGTGGGAATGTGGCTGTGCCCCCATTCTAGCCTGGAAAATACCCTTTTGCCTTTGTCGCTTCTATTTCAATCTTTATTGTGTGGCACACACTGGGGAAGGGCCGGCACAGAGCCAAAGTGACATGCCAGGCTTCCCCCTCCTGCCTCTGTCACAGCCAGGGGTCTCTCCATTGAGGTTTACTTGAAGGTTGAATAAAGTTTCCAAACTGGGAAAATCTTTATGCAAAGGTTTGCTGGGTTTAAGGGTAGAGAACCACAAAGACAAAAACTTGCTGGCCCGCTGTTCCCCTCCTGCTACCAGGGCGAGGGGACGTGGCACATCCCTTCCCGCCCGGCTCGGCTGTGGATGGAGGAAGAGCTTGTTTTCCTAATGAGAAGTTTGAAGATTAAAAGGGGAAAAAAATCAGCTATTTGGAATCCTCTACTGACGCTGCAAATACCCTCGTTAATAGATATGTCTCGTTTTGTTACCTCATTTTAATTAATCATTAAACAAAGACAGCTGCCAAATTTTGGCTCTGGCTCTGAGCCTAAAACTGACTTGGAGCCCTTGAAAAATAGACTATTTATGGTGCCTGGGTTTAAAGCTTAAATTTCTTGTATAAACTTTGCCCTTCCTAAGAATAGTGGGGGGGGAAAGAGGGATGTGCATTGCTGGCTGTGCCCATGGTGCCCCGCGCCCCAGTCCTGAGCTACGTGCTCTGCAGTGATGCTAGGAGGGTGCAGGGTCCTTCCAGCATCAACAACCCTGTCTCACTTTAGAGGAGCAGCTGCACCAGTCACAGGGGTCCCTCAGACAAACACTGCCTCAGCCTGACGGCCATGCATGGGGCAGGTACCACCAGCATGAGAGGTGCCCAGCTCCACTGCCAAGTGTGAGGTTTAGCCAATGGGCAGAACATCCCAATGCAGGGGAGCATCCGTGCATTCCCTGGGCCTGGATGGATGTTCAAGGGAAGTTTCCGTACTCCCTGAAAAGGAGAGGTGTGGAGTGAAGCACCAACTGCTCCTGGACTGGGGTTCCCTTTCTGCTTCATATGCACCTCTGATGTCCTTGGGTTCTCCATCATGGTAGCTGGAGCTGCCAAGGCTGCCCACAAAGATACCTGGGGCTTCTGCTTCTTCCCTTGGGTGGTGGCTTGGGGTTCCATGAGTACTAAATGCTCATTTTATTCCTTTATTCTTTTTTTCTTCTCTTGTTTAGAGTATTGCAGAGGCAGGCTCCAGCCCACCCTACTCCAGCCCCTCATTTTGCAGGCAGGGAAGGAGTTTTCTTGAGGTGCTGGAGCTTGGTGCAGCCAACGACGAGCAGCCCAGGCACAGACTTTTGGACACCAACTCAGGCAGCCTCCAGTGCCTGGCAATACTCAGAGGATTTATAGGCTGAAGCAGGGTCTTTGAGTGGCATGTGCCGCTTGCAGAGCATCCCACTGAGGACCTGACACTGCCCTGTGCTCCTGGCATCACCCGAGTGCCTACACACACATACCCTCTCACCTACCCACCCATGGATACACAGCCCAGAATTCGATGGAGATTGGTGCAGCATCTTGTGTAGTGTCACACAGGCAGCATTACCCTGAGACCTCCCTCCTTGCACACATACACAGCTGAAAAAAAAGCACAGAAGCTGCTAGCTGCCTGCTCTGCAGCTAAGCCATGCTGTGCCACATTCAAAGCATCCCAGCAGTTATCTGCCACCTCGTACGAGCACCAGTGTCCTGGTTTGGGGTAGTTTCCCTGCAGCCATGCTGGCAGGCCAGGCTGTATCAGTGGGCACACACCACAGCCCACAAACCTTTTGTGGAGTCTTGATCACCATGAGCTCCCTGGCTGCTGGGCTGCAGATGGATGTCCAAGACAATCAATACCCAGGGTTTGTGAGGCATGCATCTGTCTGTGCCCTGGGCACAGAACCAGTCTGGATGCTGGGCAAAAGGCATTTAAACCTTCCAGCACCTTGGCAGTAGCTGAGGTATAAGGGCTGTGAGGAAAAACCACCCTGCACTGTGCTGGCTGCATGCTGGAGCCCAGCTGGGAACATCCACACTACAAGGGTAATGGCTCCCACACAGCTGCTCCAGTGCTGAGTGTGGCCAGAGCTGAACTTGATGGCCAAGGTGTCACCCTGACTGCTGAGACCGGGCTGTCTCCACTTAGGGTGGCCAGGCAGCAGGCAGCCAGCACTGTGATCCTCATCAGCTCTTGCTGGCCTGCCCCTCCTGCAATGTAGAGGGAATGGGGCCAGGCTGCAGGATGAACTCCTCCAGCTGTGGCTGGGAAGGCGCAGCTCATATTTCACCCCGCTTACCGCTCTCCCACTCGGGTGACAACAAACGCGTGTCACACGCGCTGGAGGCAGGGGCTGACGGCCCCTCTCCCACCCACACAGCCTGAGCCCCCGATCCACAGCCTCTGCCCAACACTTTGCCGCCTCAGTGGCTAAAGTAAACTGTGACATGCAGCCAGCGCAGTGCTGGGATGCTGAGGCTGGACCGAATCCCAGCCAGGCACGTGCAGCGCCAGACACCCCAGATCGTATCCCCAGCACCTGCCTGCACATGGGGTGCTGCTAGATCCAACCCCTGCAGCCTGCTTCCCTCCAGCAGACCCCCAGGACAACCCTGGTCTCCCCTCCTTGAGCAAACCCCAAGCCTCTGTGAGCACAGCAGCACAGCCAAGCCACCACCAAGCTGCCACAGCCCACACAGGATTCCTGCGAGGGGCAGCTGCACAGCTGAGGAAGAAAATGGCTTCATTCACCTGTTCTCATGGCACTGCCAACAGAAAAAACCCAGACTGTAGGCAGCATGGCCATGCCACCACTGTGCCACCCATTGATAGGCCTGTGCCACAAGCCTGTTCTTGCCCTGGGCTGCATGGCCCAGATGATCGAGTGAGCTCTTTCACTATGAGGTGCTGTCAGCTCAAGGACTGATGGGATAGACTCACTGCATGGGGAGCTGTTGCGGAGGACATTCATCTCCCAGCTCATAGCATTATTCAGAGGTCTCCCATGCAAGTCAGTGGTTCCAGGGATAGGACTCAGGGCAACACACATAAATCTTACAAAAATATAAGAATATGAGAGGTTCCACCTAAACAGAAGGAGAAACATCTTTACCTTGAGGTTGGCAGAGCTCTGGCCCAGGCTATCCAGAAGAGTTGTGAAGTCTGTTCTGGAGACATCCCAAACCTACCTGCCTGTGTTCCTCCATGATCTGCTCTAGGAGAACCTGGCAGGGGTGTTGGAGTAGATGACCTCCAGAGGTCTCTTCCAACCTCTACCAGCTTGTGATGCTGGGTGATACTGTGGAATCCACCTATGGAATGGATCCTCTGCTGTCTAGTGCTCTATCTCTTCCCTTCACCCCTGCCTGGCTGCCAGCACTGTCCCACAGCTCTGGTGTTGCTGCAGGGTCGTCCTGCCCTACCTGGGTTTTTGTGGCAAAACTGTCATGAAGACCTAGTGCAAACTCCAGTGTCCCATCAGCAGTGACAGCATGGACAACGGAAGAAAGCTAAATGTAAAATATCTGTAAGCTGCTCCACTGTTGATTGTGGAATGTTAACAGCCAAAGTCACAACACAGATGTTACACAGCCCACTGGTACAGGCACCCTCACCTCTTCACCTCAGCAATGTCATGTTTTGTTCCTGTCCTAAAGGACACTTTCTGGACCATAGCTCTGCCTTGTCCAAACACCCTATGGACAGAGCCCTTCAGGGCCATGTGCCTGGGGTGTGACGTCAGAGTAACTTCCACAGGGACTCTCACACCTGAGAGGTCACTGGTACCAGCCCTTTGGTGGCTGTGGCTTGGGTGTCTCTTAGATCAGGAGCTACTTCATAAAAGGGTTCCATTTAGGAGCTGCCATGTAAACAGACATGGTGTGAGACAAGGATTTATGGAAGGGCCAGGGGAGATCCCCCTGCTCCATGCGTCTGCTTGGCCAGTGACTTCTGCCCACCCCAAAGCTGTGTTTGCTAGTACGAACACAGGTTCGCCAGCAGGCGAGTTTACAGCAGCATGGATATAAATAAACAGAAGAAGAAGGACTTACCCTGCACCAGGGAGCAGGGCTGCCCTTGATGCTGGTCAGAAGAGGGTTTTTCTTCGAGGAAGCTACCTGCTGGTGTCAAACAAACCTACAGGGATTTTTCTGTTTTGGAAGGGTGAAAGTTTTGGGGGAAGGAACTGCCACTAGCACTGTCCCCAGCACAGCAGTGGGACCCATGGGTGGGCAATATCTTTCTGCTTTTTATCAGTTATGAGAAAACACAAGGGAGAGGTTATACAGGGCTGAGGCAGAAGCAGCTGAACCTCCAGATTTCAGCCAGCATTGAGAGCAAAAGGCGAAGGGTTGATTTAAGGGATGGTGAAGTATCATGGGCTGTACTGGTCCAGCTGACCCCCACTCCGCTCAGTGAGATGACCTGGGCTGGCATAAGCCCCACCACAGGGGGTCCATGGTGGATGTTTAGGGCTTTGTTCTATAGGTGAAGTCAAATTTAGGGCATTTAGCAGCCATTTGTCCTTCACTCCCGAGGACCAAGCCTGGAGAAATGAAGCCTTTTGGGATGCAGCAAACCTGATAAAGAGCAGCCCCATGGCTCCGATGAGTCTGCTTCCCCGAACAGGAGAAGAGGGGCGATGAAAGCCCCTCTGCCCCTTCCCCAGGCAGTGGTGCCCCCAAAACAGCCTTTGATCATCTTCTGGGGCTTCTGGGAGCGTGAGGTGCTGCGGGGTGGGGGCTGCTGTGGGTTCAGGGACACGTCTCACACCTGCTGGGGCCACAGGGGGTGAAACCACAAAGAAAGCAGAGAGGGGCTGCGGGGCTGGTCCCGGGGTGTTCGCTGCTCAGGACCCGCCTTCTTACACCGCCCGTGGCCCCGGTGTCCCTAAGCCGGACAGCGCTGGAGGCAGCCGCAGCCGCTCTCCGAGCCCCGGTACCGGCGGCTCCTCCTCCACGTTAACTCTTGCGGTGCCGGAGCGGTTCCCGCGGTCCAGGGTTGGAGCCGGGGCGAGGGGCAGCGAGTCCCGACTGGGCAGGGCGGGGGTCTGGAGCAGGGGCACCCACCGGGCTCCGCACTGCGGGACAGACCGGCCGCCCACGCCAGACCATAGGGCGGGGACCCCCCAGCGCCCACCCGCACGCACCCGCAGCCAGGCAAGGTGCAACACCCCATCTCCGCAGCCCCCTTAGCCGGGCCGCCCCCCTCCCGCTGCTGCTCCGCGGGCCGCAAGAAGTTAATTTATTTTTGGAAAAGCGGCTCTCGGAGTTCGGTTGATTCCACCCGCGGCAGCTCCTTTCACTCTATTTTAAACCCGGGCTTGGTGCGCGTCGAGTTTCCAAACCCCTTCCCCTCTCGGAGCATCCCCGGCCGCTGGGAAAAGAGGAGCCCTCGCAGCTACACCTGTCCCGCCAGGGCTCCCAGAGAGGCTCCTGTCCCTCCAGGGCTCCCAGAGAGGCTCCTGTCCCCACCACAGCTGCCCCAGCGCGGGGTCTGCAGGTAAATAACAAAATTCCATTTCCTATTTAATGTCTCTCTGCTCCTCTGGCTGCTCTCTCAGTTTGGGTTCAGTTGTGTCCATACACAGCAGCAGCATGGCTAGGAGCTGCTGTGACCTGCTACCTCTTCTGGGGGCTTGGTAGGGCCTTGGTGGCCACTTGCACATGACGGGTTCTGGACTAGCACAGACCTGGGCTGGTGCGTCCCTGGACTTCATGATGCTCGGGACTGGTGGAACTCTGGACTGGATACACACCTGCACTGGGTTCAGACCTGTGTAGAGTGGAAAACAGGCATGAGGTGCATTTAGCTCCTTAGAGAGGCTGCCAGGAAAGGCAGCAAGGCTTTGCCTAGGGAGGAGGATGGTGAAGGGTCATGGGAGGTTCCCAAAGGCTCTTGTTTTACTGCAGCCATTTGGAAGCTATTCTGGGGGTTACTCTGATCTCTCCATGTTATTCTGGGTGGCAGCATCCTGCTTTTCCTCTCACTCCAGCCTTGCCAGTAGAATGGTGCCTCGGCATCATTAACTGGGGATGGTCGTTCTGGTTACACCAAATCCTCAGCCATTTCATGTGACTTCTTCATGACTAACCAATGCAACCACAAAAAGTATTTAGAGAGAGCTCCCGGCATCGCTCACACTCAGCAATCCAGGGCATTTATGGACTGCTTTGTTTCTTTTAAATGAATGTACTGCCAGTCATAAACTCTGATGTCATTTGTTGGGGAGGTTTTGCCAGCCTCATGCAGGACTTTCTGGTAGCTGGGAGTTGATGCTTTCAAAAGCACTGCCTTGGCAGCTGCCAAACCGTCCCATTTCCAGCACAGTTGGGCTATGCAGGATCAGGATGGGCAGCAGTGTTGCTAGGACAGGGCTGTGCCACTTCCTTCTCCTCCTTGCAGGCTGTGTGACCCACTGCTGCCCACGCGTCACCTTTTCTCCTGGTTGGAGTGTCCCTCAGGGCTTGTCTGTGTTTTTCTGGTAAAGCTACAAGGGCCTAGGTTTTGGTGCTGTGTATCAGCACCACTGCTTTGCTGGAAGCAGCTGGGTCCCAGCTGAATTTTCCCTGTTGCCTATTGGTGAAACAAACATAATTTCAGCTCTTAGTGGAAAAAATCCAACAACTAAAAGGCAAAAATGTTAAAGGGTTTTTTAGGGTTTCATGGCCTGATCACTTCTGTGAGTGTCAGTCTGTCGGCTGGCCTGAAAACCAGCAGATGTCGGTGACCCCAGGTCCCTCTCTCCAGTGGTGCTCTCTGGTGCTGGCTGTGTGTTTTGGTGGTCCAGTGTGCAGGGGAAGGGAAATGTGCTGGTTGTGTACAGACTAAAAATAGTTTCTCTCTCTCGTGCTCCATCTGAATGGACAGCCACATATGACTGTACATGGATGTGTCTGATAGTCCCATTTCAGTGTAAGAGACAAAATATCTTAGTTATGGCTTTGTTCTTCAGCTAACAATGGGTAGCTAAAAATATCCGACTTTGTTCCACTCAATAAAGTTCTCTCAAGGGGAGACACTAACGGCACAGTTTTGCCAAATCTGTTCAGAACGCCGCCAAAGAAAATGCACATTTTTGCCAACAAGTTTTCATAAAACACGTAACTAGCAGAAATCTGCACTGCTTGGTGAGCAGGGCTGTGCTGTAAGCTGCCGGCAGCATCCTAGGGCTGCCCAGCTCCATGGAAGCATCTGTAGAGGGTGAGGCACACAGCTTCCTCCCCACCCTCCTCCACCTCCTCCTTCTCCTCCTCTGTGCTGCTCCATGGGCTGCCAGTTTGTTTGGGCTCGATGGGCACAGGGCAATGTGCTGCTGCCTGCTCGTGCTTGGCAGGGGGACATCACCCCACTGCTGCCAGAGGCAGCTGGTTGGTGGTCGCTGTGGTCTTGCTCCAATTCCCTTATTTCCCGTTTTATGGCAGCCAGGGCTGGAGGCTGGCCAAGCCAGCCCAGTCCCACTGTGCAAGCGTTGCGCTTGTGTTAAAAGCCTGGCACTGCTGCTGCAATGTGCTTGCAGCCTGACAGCCAAGAGGAAACCAGCAGAGACCTCACTGGGCTGGCATGGTCCTGTGGAGAGGAAAGACATGGGCCCTCCTATGCATACCCTATCTCCACATAAATTTGCCACCTCCCTGCTGCTGCAGCCTTGGTCCCAGTGCCTTCCAGCTGCAGCACCACACAAGGGGGTACTGCTGCCTCAAAGGGGCAGGGGAATCAGTTCCATCCTTTATGTCTGTGGAGGCCAGTCCCATCCTTTACATCTCTGGAGGCCGTGTCAGAACTGGTTTGTGTGAGTAACAGGCACTTTGCTTTCTCAGTTTCCTGCCCAGGCTTACCTGGAGCTCATTTTGGTTTGGGCTGGGGAGCTGCTCACCAGGTGCTTGGTGAATTGAAGCAAGTCTTGCTTTAGCTTTGCCCAGCAGCAGAGAAAGAAATAGGGCTTCTTCTACCTTTTGTGGTAGCGTAGTTTTCCAGGCTGCAAATCATTCTTATAGCTCTTCTCTGAACCTGTTCCCATTTTCCAGCATCCCTCCTGTTGTGTAGACACAATGACCAGTAATGATCTCCCTGGTTCCAGATGTCTTTCTCTACACTGTATTTGCTTTCCAAGCCACAGTGCCCCGTCCAGAGCTCCTACTTAATCAGAGTTTCACCATGCCCCTTCCTGCCACCTTGTCATGCTGAGGCTTTTCTCCAGGATCAGTCAGTCACTCAAGGCTACATTAGATCCCACTAGCATTCAGGTAGGGACATTTCAGAAGAACAGAGAAGGTTTGTGTGTTGTTGCAGAATCCCTGTGCCAAGATCTGTGGAGCTGGGTTGCTGCTGGGAGCAACAGAGGAGACTGATGGAGGAGGAATGGAGGCTGGACAGTGGCCCTTCCATGTCATAGCTGAAGCAAAGCCCCTCTCTGCCTGTTAGCTATCCTGCTTGTTCACCAGCCCCAGTGTGCAGGACCTTCTCCTGCTTCAAAGGGCTGCCTCCCCGGGTGGACAAGTGTGTCTTGTGAAGAAGACACTGCCTGCTGTGATTCATGCAGTGTTTACTGCTGCAATATTTCTGGAATGTACCTGCTTTATTTCTTGACCGTGGAGAGGAACTGAGTTAATGTCCTGACTAATGGATGGCACACAGATCTAGCCCCAGCTCCTGGGTTTGGACCATGCCTCTACCCCAGGAGTTAGGAGTGTCTTGGACGAAGGGTGCAAACGCAGGATGGAGCTCCCTGAGCTGAAGGGCAGGGACCTGCTGGGATGTTGATCTGCCAGATGTGACACATTTATGACAGGATTGTAAGTCACCTCCCCACCGGCCCCTGAGCTCCTGGCAAGCTTGTTGTGCGTGTCCTCCAAGCTTTTGTGTGCAGGTAGCTGGCAGATGGTCCCCTGCTCCTGGAGAAGCTCAAAGATACCCCATAGTGCATGGCTGGAGACATGACTCATGGTGCCACCTCCTTAACCTGTGGGACCATCAGCACAGCTCTGCTGGAGGATGATGCTTGGAAATACAGCACAGATCCTTGCACCCAATGGACAAAAGAGGCACGAGTGCTACCTCTCCCCTCTCTACTAGGCCACCTACCTCCTCCAGCCCCAGCTGTGTGCCCCTCAAAAGCAGCCAGCCCTGTGTTTCCTGAACTTGCTTTGTTCCTAGAGCACAGACACTGCTTTGACAAGATTGCCCTTTAGAATCTCTCATAAAACCCACTCCTCCTGCCAACCTCCTTCTCAGGCTCAAGGACCTATGCCCACCCTCGGAATTAGGAGCCAGCAGGTCCTTGGATTCAGGAGACTCTGTCCATTCTCAAGTCTCTGAGTGGGAAGTTTGGAGAGGAGCAGTGAGCTGAGAGCTGGGGAGCTGGAGAAGCAGCACACTGGGTCATAATGTCCAGCTCTCTTGCTGTTTGGGACACTCATGGTAGGGCTGCTGTGGGGGGTTACAGGCAGGAGCTTTCTGGAAGGGTAGAGGAGCAGGATCTCTTCCTTTTTTTTCTCAGTTGATCCAAGAAGGCAGCTTTCTCTGCTGAGACTGCAGAGCCTGAGCTTTCAGCCACAGTCTGTGTTTCCTGTAGAAGCACCCCTGTTTTAAGATTGCCCAAAGCACACAGGAGCTCTGAAGGTGGAATAGGCACTGGTGTTCAGGACTATGATCCTGACAAAGGGTTTGTGCATGTAGCCTCAACATGGCCTGCTGTAGCCATCTCCTGTCCTGCTGGCTGGTGCTGCCCATCAGGTGCTAAGGACAGTTGAAGGTAATTTCTGAGAATCTCAGAAGGGACCGTAGTGTCTGGATCTTCCATGTTGTGCTCTGTGTGTATGTGGAGCACATGGCTTCTTGATCTTTTCCTTGGGTTCACCGGAGCACACAGCTAACACTGCTGTCACGATTGTACCCTTCCACACATCGATGTTTGGTCCATCCTGAAGCCAGAATAGCCAGTGAAATGACCTTCAGGATTCTCTAGTCACTGCAACAGGGACCTGCCTATGTCCCTCATGCAGTGTGTGACAGGCACACAGTAGCCACTGGCTCAGCACTCTTGGCATTGTCCTGGAGAAGGCACCAGGGCAAGAGATGTACATTTGCCTTTTCTTACTCATGTCAATTTATGTCCCAACATCAAGCTGAAAATACTCCACTCGTGCCCCAGCACTGCTGGAACAGATGCAGAGGACTTATCAGCTGTGCCCAGGGACTTCCTGGCTCTGGCCCTCATTATGAGGGTGTGACAGCTATAAGCTCCCCCAGGGTTGGGGCTGTGCCCTCTCTCTGAGCACTGGTGTGTGGGGATGGCAGTGGGACCTGCACCTACTGTTGTGCTACATGCTGCGGGAGAAGTTTCTCCCCTGCAGGCAGAGCTCTGCCTAATGGATAACAGTCATCTTCCCTGTGGCTTGTCTGCTGGAATGTTTGCCCATCTGCCTTCGTGCAACAGGATTGCTGGTGTCAACTGATGAGGCAATCATGTTGGACCCACAGATGTGTGATGAAGGACCAGTGGATACTTTTGCAGAGTTGAGAAGGAGGTAAACAAACTAAAATAAAATCCAGACTAAAATGAGCAGGACTTCTCACCCACCCCAGCCTGGTGCACCTCAGCTTTCAGAGCTCTTGTTCTTCTCTGTATCTGTCCCATCATTGCACAGAGCAGGCAACAGGAGACGTTGGGGTGCCAAGAGCTACTATTTGGGAGACGTGAGATAGATGTGGAACCTGTGATAGCTCTGTGCTGATCCCATTAAGACACTCATCAATGTTTCCAGTGCTGAGCAAGTACCCAGAGAGATTTCTCATCTGCTCAGGAGGGAGGGATGTCCTCACACTGGCACTGTGTATGTCACTGAATGTAACACAGCTCACAGGCAGGCTCTGACCTCTGATGGGGAAGCCTGCCCATGTCTTTTTGCATGTCAGCAGCTCAAATGATTCCCGGTGTGTCTGATGTTCTCCACTCCCAGCAAATATCTAGAGCACACCTGTGAGCTCAGTTGTATACCAATCTGCATCAGCCTTCTGGCACTCTGCAGTGCTCCCTTTGCATCATCTCTCTTGCCCTGCTGGAGCTTGTGCAGAGCCATTGCTGCTTTCTGAAGGTGGGCTCAGGATCCTCTGGGCAGTGCCTGCCTTTCCCAGCCCTGCACATGGTAGGTGTTGAAGGTTCCCTTGAGGAGAGCTGGCGTGACTGTGCCATGAAAAAGGCTGAGCGAAGGCAGGACATGCAGAAACCCACTATCTTTCATTCTGGGTTGCTCTAGTTTGGTTCTTCCACCTTTCCCAGTGCTGTGCCTACAGTGCCCACCATGCTGCCCTGTGGCAAAGCTGGCCCTTAACCCTCAGAGCTGCCACCCAAGTGCAGCAGCTCATACCCAGCTTCTCTGTCTTCCTGAACCAGTCCCCAGGGCTTTCTCCTTGCCTTATAGTCCTTCAATACCACTAACTGCGGAGCTGGTTTCACCCTTTATGTAATTTTTCAGACCTCCGAAGGCTCGTCCATCCCCGCATGCTGCCATAGCCAGTGGAAGGGAAGAATACTAGGTGTCTGAGACCTGCTGAGGATGACAGCCTGGCACACTCTTATTTGGAAAGGCTTTTCTGCTCTTAGGATGAGTTTGTGAGCAACAGGGTGATGCAGTTCCCACAGCGCAGCACAATGTGTCACTCCCAAGCTGACTGAGTCGTGCGACTTTCCTGCATTTCTAGAAGCTGAATTGCTGTTGGTATAGGGCAAATGATCAGGAAATGGGGCATCTCACTGTAGGAGCTGGTTTCAAGGCATTCCTACAGGGACTTGCTGAAATGCAGAGGGACCTGGGGGTGACAGATCTGCAGGGAGCACGTGTAGCTGAGTGTGGATCCAGACCCAGCACGTGTCTGTGCGTGATGCTCCCTATCTGCTTTGTAGGCTGCTGCAATAAATCAAAGTGGATCACTAGGAAAAGGCCTGTCAGAGCGGGTCATTTTGCAGGGCTTTGACATCAGCCAGCCAGCCAGCCAGCTGATGGACGGGGCATATGGAGTTTGTTTAACTACCAGCAGCAGCATGTATTGCCTTGGGTCCAACAGCTCGTTTTGCAGTGCAAGTAACAATGACACGCACTTGCAGTTGATGGAGGGTTGCAATGCCATGTGGGATTTGCTCTCAGCTCAGGAAATGTTCCTGGGAAAGTCTTTTCCCTCCTAGTGTTAGAAGAAGAGGCTCGACTGCTTTCTGAAGAGGGATGATGAATAATAACTCCCCAGAGATGTGGCAAATGCTGTGAAACAGCCTCTTGTAGCCACGAGTTCCAACTCAAAGGACTCCACTGCATTCTGTCCCTGGAAAACTCACAGGGTCTTATTTCTGCTCAACAAATAGCACGTAGGCACCTCCACCAGTGCTGTCATCACTGCCCCAAGGAGACATCTCTGCATGTTGTATGGAGTCCCCCAGCTCAAGGCTGGCAAACTGCTCTGTCTCCAGAGACCACTGCTCTCCGCCACACAGGCACGCGTGTCCCTGTGCCCCATGGGCTTCCCCTTGCCTGCTGGTTCTGTCTGTGCTGTCCTGGCAAAGGGCAGAAGTGGTTGCAGATAGCTTGTGGAGTGCTGAGCTGCTGTCAGCACAGACAGGCCTGGCTGCACCCTTCAGCCTCACTGCTGAGCACAGCTCACTTCACAGAAGCAGTCCTTCATGCGGGGTTTGAGCTTGGTAAATCTCCTGTGCTGTTGCTTGCACATCCCTGTGCCACTGCTCCCTGCTCCCTCTGTTCCTCCAAGTCTTTTCTGTAAGGTGGCTCCAAGGCCAGGATTCTCTACATCATCCCAGAGTTCCATCCAGAGAAGGGCAACATGGTTGGGGAAGGGTCTGGAGAACAAACAGTGTGAAGAGCAGCTGAGAAGCTGGGGCTGGTTAGTCTGGAGAAGAGGAGACTGACGAGAGTCTTATTGCTCTCTGCAACTGCCCAAAAAGAGGGTGGAGAGAGGTGGGGATTGGTCCCTTCTCACAAGGAACAAGGGACAGGACAAGAGGAAATGGCCTCAAGCTGCACCAGGGGAAGTTTAGGTTGGCCCTGAGGAAAAACGTCTTCCTGGCAAGGGTCCTCAGGCGTTGGAACAGGCTGTCTAGGGAGGGGGTTGAATTGCCTTCCCTGGCCATTTTTCACAGTCATGGAGATCTGGAGCTCAGGAACAGGGTTTAGTGATGGGTTGGGACAGCCAGGTTAATGGTTGGACTGGGTGATCTTGAAGATCTTTTCCAACCTAAACAATTCTGTGATTCTATGGTCTTCAGGGATATGCATGTGGGACAGTGAAAGGTGGAGACACAGCCTATCAGAACGGTTCCTAAACAGTCCTTAGCTCAGTTTGAGCCAGAGCACCAGAAATATGTATCTCAAGCAACAGTGCCAGCACTGGTTTCCTCTTGAGGAAACTGTGACTTCACATCTCTCTCCAGGTCTGTAGAGCTGCGGTAGGAGGCAGAATCCTGAAGGCCAGTGGTGGCCCATGGCTGCTGCCTGAAGGTGTGTCTGTTAACTACTATGTCCTTTCTGAGATAGCTTCCACCAGGCTTGACTTGCACAGGATATCAGCAGGCTTCTGAGTTCAAGTCTGTGGCTCATGTGGGATGAACGCAGGGAGCAGACAGAGTTGAAGGGTGGAGAGGTCATGGCCATGGCATAATCAGGGCTCCTGGGAAAAGGACAGGGTTGTCATTTGGTGCCAGGGCAGATGGTTAACTGGGAGGAGAGGTGCAGTTGGCTAAGCCTTGGGTGCAGGAGATGACATTGCTGCGAGAGGAGAGCTGCTGTTTCTAGAGCACAGGGACTCTGTGAAGCTGGGACATAAAGGGTGCACCACAGACTGGTGCTCACAGCGGTTAACCCTCAGCACACAGCCAGGCCTAGAGAAAAAGATAAGGGATGTCTTAGCCCAGAGTGGGAGGCAGCAGCTCTTTGGAGAAGACTAGGACATGCCAGGAGCCCTGGTCTGTGCTCTGTAGCTGCACAGTGGTCTTGACAAAAAGCCCATACAGGCTTTTTGTCAAGACTGTTCTGTTGGGGATTTTCATCCATGTGATGCACTTGGTGGTGCCTACTGCCCTGCTCTGCCTTCTGCAGGGCCATCCGACTGCAGCCTGCACGCCCTGGCTGCCCAGCTCCCCAGCCATTTGTCACCAAGAAATTTAACTTTCTGAAGTCTGCAAGCTTGCTAAGAATAAACTTAATAAATTAGTGAGCATATTTAAAGTGCACCACTGCTCGCTGATCTGGCATTTTAATCTACTTGTGAAGCTGTCCAGAGTGTTTGTGCAGCGTGTGGCCAAGTTCTAAAATATTTGCACGCTGATATTGTCAGGACATCTTCTGACCCTTTGAGAAAGGATGGCGGGAGGAGTGAATTTATAAGAGTCTTCCACTGGTGAAGGTAGCAGAGTCATTCCTGCTAACACACTTGGTAGAATTATCTCCCTGAGATCATCTTTGCCTGTTATTCTGATGGGGTGGATGAGATACTATTAAACAATGCAGCTGTGCTTTATGTTCTCTAGGACTCTGTATCCTCTCCAGTGGCACACATTCTTTGCAGGTCAGTTGTAAAACATGTTTGATGTTGGCACAGAGGCAGCAGAGCAAGTCGAAGCCACTCTTTCCGCTTGGGAATGACGGCTATTCTAGCTGCAGGTTAGAATGGACTCTGCTCTGCTGAGGCGAGAAAGGCTCTGCCCATGTCCTTCCTGCTGCTTCCCTATGGCTGCAGCAGGCAGATAGTGGAAGAGAAGACTTGTGGAAGCCAGACAAGGGCCAGAAAACTGCATGAAAGGCTCCAGGAGCTGGTTCTCCTCCCCTCATCCTTTGCCTTATTGCACCAGTGTGGGTAATGGCCTCATCATGGGCTGTCTATTCTGCAAGCCACCTTCTCCCAGCAGATCATGAGGGTTCACAAAGCCCTGATCAAATGGAGCAAGAAAGTCTAAGGTACCTTCCAACCCAAACTACTCCATGGATTGGCTATCTGTAGCCAATGGTTGTTCTCATTTCTGTGCCCATGTCCATGTGCTGGTCTGCACAAGGTGTTGGCTCCAGCTCTACAGTCCTTATAGATGCCTTGTAGCTGCCTTTAGTGTCATCAGGACACAGAGGTTTCCCATTGCTGGGTACAGCCACATTCCTTCTGAACCCAAGGATAGACTTTGTTTCTCAGGACAGAGCTGTGCAGGGGACCCAGGAGTTTCTGGCCACTGTTTCACCACACAGAATTCGGCATTTTTAGACAGTCGAGTGCCCCATGTACTCAGTGCAAGATGAACCACTTTCTAAACACCATGGGCAAAAGTTCACCCATGTGTGGAGGGGGACAAAGCAGTCTGAGCCCAGAACAGGATGTCTCCTACCCTTGTTAGTCTTGAGAGGTCAGAGCTGCTTGAAAACAATTTTGCAAACAATTATCAGATGACAGCAGCTCTCCCCAGACTTGGCATCTCAGAAAAGTCTTCATGGCCTGGTGAGGCGACAGATCAGTCCACTGTGCAGGATGCAGGCAGAAGCAGCAGGGCTGGGTGCAACTGAACAACCAGCTGTGATGTGAGCATACAGGATAGCGGAGATACTGACGGAGAGAGGAAGCAGATGGAAGAGGACATCAAACGCTAAGTTCATAACTGTGTTTTGGCCTTGTGAGACAGGTGTGTTCCTGCCTGAACATCTAAAGAGAGTAAGATGGACCACTTGACTTGTAGGATTAGGGGAAGTTAGAGCTTAGGTAGGAGTACACAGAGCCAAGCTTTGTGAGGAAGTCCAGCTTCTCTGAGGTAAAAAACCCCTAAGAATTTGGAAAAAAGTCTTGTAAAGAATAAAAGGCTTATTTTTTTAGAAAATAATTAGTAAAAAGTAAATTTGGAGGAGAACAGAGAAGGACAGTCATGAAAGAAGAAAACAGAGGGATTAGAGCTGTAGAGAGCAAGGTAGATCGGAGGCCACAAAAACCCAGTGTGACACATCACAATAGGAAGGAAGTCACTGGGACTTGTCCAACTTCCCAAATTCACAGCATGTCACCTTTCAGACTGTTTATCCCTTCTGAAGTTGACCCTTCCTGTTGGAGGGTGTTTAGCAACCTTAGGTCCAGTTTGTGACACAGTCCCACCACAGGACCTTGTATCTGCGCTGAGTTCAAAACACCCCCTGCTGGGCTGACAGGCTGCTGGGGTCTTAAGAAGCAGTTTTGGAAGGAAATGGTGTCACTTCTACCATCCTCCATCTTTTACAAAGCTGCTGTGATGGCTCGCCTCTGTGGTAGTTCACCTCTTTTGGTCTCTAAGCTGGCTGTGTGTCCAAGAAGTGACCATAGTGTTTTTGGTAGCAATCTGTCATCAGGACAAATGCCTGCGATTAAACTTTTCCTGTAGATGGGACATGGCTGAAGGGGAACACTGGGACTAAGAGCAGAGTCAGCAAGAGAAGCAATGGTTTCATCTTCAGAGTTCCTTTCCAGCTTCGGATACCTCATTTTGTCAAACAGAATAGATTGAGCTTTGGAGGTCTCTTCCTGCAACGTTGGTTTTTTAATCATCCTCACAGCTTTTCCCTCAATCTTTCAACATCCTGGTACATGATGAGAACCAGAACCAGATGCTGCATGGACACAGCACCCAGATACAGGGCAAATGGAATCTTCTGTCCAGGGAGCACATTGGCTTTTTGGCCATGATCGTGTGCACAGAGGGTACAGTCAGCTCAATCTCTGCCAGACTCCTCAGGGTCTCATACACTTCCAGGACACTTCCCAGGACAGAGCACCCTGACTTGCATATGTGGGTGATAATCAGCCGCCTTATTCCTAGACACATTACTATATTTGGCTATATTAACGATCTGCTTGTGCCCAGTTTAACCAGCAACCCCAGCCATTCCACAGCAGTGATTTGGCTTCTTCTCATTCCCTGGCCTTACAATCTTAGTGTCATCAGCAAACTTTACCACAGATGATTTCATATTTTTTCTGATAATTGATAAAACCATTGAATAGCATTAGGGCCAACTGCTGGCCCCTGGGGAACTCCAGTGGACCCACCCCACTGGGTGCGGAGTTCCCATTTACAATTTCATCTGTGACACGTCACCCAGCCAGCAGTTAATCCATTTAACATGTGCCGTGTTGGTTGTGCCTTGTTCTGAATCAGGATGTCGTACAGTACCAAGGTGATTGCCTTGCACAAGTCTCGAGTGGATTACACCACCAATGTGAGTTTTA
Source organism: Phoeniculus purpureus (assembly GCA_028565055.1). NCBI lineage: Eukaryota > Metazoa > Chordata > Aves > Bucerotiformes > Phoeniculidae > Phoeniculus > Phoeniculus purpureus. The sequence goes on along the minus strand of JAOXOE010000787.1, from coordinate 705,902 downwards.
TCAATCAAACCTTTGATTTCAGGAGAAAGATGAATCTTAGTTTGACATACACAATTTCCTGTAAGTCTGTGGGAATCAGTGTTGATCACATTTCTTTTATTTAAATCTCCATCTGTTACAAGGCTGTAGCAGCCTTTGGAGGTGACTGCCCAGAGCTGATACTTGGCCAACAGCCCAACCAGCACCTGGTCAGCATAGTTCTGAAAGCATTGGCCAACATCAGCTTTCCTATAGAGCTGTTGATTGCTCCAGTGCATCCACCGAGAGACAGAATAATAAAACCATCTGCTACAGAAGAGATATATTTATTCCTTTAATGTTGAAAAAACGGCTTCTCATTAGCTTCAGGTCTGCAGCCCATGCATTGTCCTCTTGGCTTTCCTTATCAGTCTTCTACAGTTTCACACTTCTCATTCATTATCATCGGTTTCCACTTTCTTAAGTTAAATATGGTTTTCTTATTTTTCACAGTTGTCTTCACTTCCTTCACAAGCCAGAGTCATCCTTCTATTTTTTTTTAACTGATGTTGCCTTCTCTCTCAATTGTGGGATTGTGGTTTTGGGGCAATGCAGAAAATGTTTTTTAACAATTCCCACTCAGCATTCACATTTTTCTGATTAAATTCCTTCTCCCAATTGATTTGGTTTGTAATTGTTTTCAGCTCCGTGAAGCTGAATCGTTTTAGCATTAACTAGATATATTTTCAGAACAGAGCTTCACTTCAAATATTCACTTAATTGTCGTTTTGCTTTTCTGTTGAGTAAAATAAAGCACTGACTCTTAGAGACGGTTGGTGTGTGTTCTGGGGTCACTGAAGTGCTAATCAGAAGATGTTCCTAAGAAAAGTTGTTTTCATGAGGGCTTTTTCTCTCAAAATGCATATTAATTTGAACAAAAAGAGCCTTGTCTATAATCCAGCAGCATGAAGATGGCATCATCCCTCTTCTGGCAGCTGAAGTGTCCAACACACTTTTGATTCTCCAAATTTCCCCAACATTTTGAGAGCTTGGCAGCTAAAAAGAGAAGCTCTGTAATCACTCTGGGGTCGTTCAGATTTCACTGGAAATACAATTTCCTTTTTTTGTAGGAAATGTACATTTCCTTCCGAAACAGTGAATTTGGTGTCCAAAATACCACATTTCATTGACAAAATGCTTGAGCGAGCCCTTGTGACTCATTCTGCGGAGGATGCCTACAGTTGGAATGTCTCTCGGGGGTTGCCCAGCCTGTGGCATGACTGTCCCACTGTTCACTTTTGATCTAGTGTAACAGTGCAGAGGTTCATCAGCTTTTTTATCCGCAGAACTGACAGGGAAATACTACTGAGCAGCGTGTGCTGGTCCAGCAGCCAAACCAGCCTGTGTGTGGTGGGGAACTCATGCATTCCTGTGGGCAGTGGGTGAAGACCAACTGGAAAGAACCTACCAGACCTCCCTCTGTAGCTTTCCTGGGATCGCTGCCAGCTTCCCTGTCCAGGCAGTGAACACAGGGAAGACGACATGTACCCATGGCTGACCAGCATAAAGAGGTAAAGTCAGGAGAAGGAAGGTAGACATGGACACAGCTGGACAGGCCAGTGCAGGCACTTCCCACAGAAAAGTCTGTGGGGCAGGAGAGTGGACTGGACAATCAGGCCATGCTGTTGGGTCTCTGCTGATTATAGAATCATAGACTGGCCAGTGTTGGAAGGGACCTTAAAGATCATCTAATTCCAATGCCCCTGCAGAGGCAGGGACACCTTCACTAGATCAGGTTACTCAGGGTCCCAGCCAACCTGGCCTTCAACACTTCTGGGGATGGGGCAGCCACAACTTCCTTGGGCAACCTGTTCCAGCATTTCACCACCCTCACAGGAAAGAAGTTTTTCCTAATGTCCAGTCTAAATCTCCCCGCTTCAATCTACAGAAGCTTTCCAGATGGCCCTGTCTGTGCACTCTCCTGATCAGGATGCTTTGGTTGTACAGAGCCTTCATGAGCACTGTGCTTTTCCTCACCCCTCCTTTGGCTTAGACCCCAGGGCAGACTGAGCTCTGCCTTACAGCCTCCGCTCTCCCCAGACACTGCACGCTGCCCCAGGAGGTCAGGTTGCAGGATTTAATGTGTCTTATTCTCATGAGTCACTTTTTCATTCACACATTCAGTATCTGCAGAATCATTTGCTGGCTTTCAAGGACAGAAGGAATCATTGGCTTTGACCTCTGCATAGCAGGCATGGGATGTTCATCTGCTGTTCTTGCATCCTGTCTGCAACGCCTGGTCAAGAAAAAGCATTTATTTCACAAGGAGGTACCCAGTCCTGAATTAAAGCCTTCTTGCTGAAAGCAGATCTACTGTGTCCCCAGCCAAGCTGGTCCAATGGGCCAATCGTGCTCAGTGTTAAAAGTGCATTGCATACTTCTGTGCAGACCAGGCAGGGGGGTGCCTGCCAGATTAAAGAATGTTCTGCCAGAGAGGTCTCCCTCCCACACTGGTGTTGCTGGATAAGTGGCGACACTCCTGCTAGCCTGCAGAAAAGAAAGCCCATTATTCCTGGAAGACTCCTGCTTTTCTCAGACCTTTCGAGCTCCATTAACTCTCCCAAAGTCCGAGGCAGCCCAGGCTTCTCTCTCAGCTTCCATTGTTCCCTTCTTCTACTTCCTACCCTGAGGGCCAAATGAATCAGTGTGCTCTGGATGATAGGGTAGTGAGGTGGATCATGAACTGGCTGCAGGACAGAAGCCAGAGAGTAGTGATCAATGAGACAGAGTCTAGTTGGAGGCCTGTCTCTAGTGGAGTGCCCCAAGGGTCAGTACTGGGACCAGTTCTGTTCAATCTATTCATTAATGACTTGGATGAGGGATTAAAGTGCACTGTCAGCAAGTTTGCTGATGACACAAAGCTGGGAGGAGTGGCTGGCACCCCAGCAGGCTGTGCTGCCATTCAGCGAGACCTGGACAGGCTGAAGAGCTGGGCAGAGAGAAATTTAATGAACCATAACAAGGGCAAGTGTAGAGTCTGGCATCTGGGCAAGAACAACCCCAGGTACCAGCATAGGCCGGGGACTGACCTATGCAGTGTAGGAGAAAGGGCTCTGGGAGTCCTGATGGCCAGGAGGATGACCATGAGCCAGCAATGTGCCCTTGTGCCTAAGAAGGCCAATGGCATCCTGGGGTGGATCACAATGGGTGTGGTTAGTAGATCAAGAGATGTTGTTTTCCCCTTGTATTCGGCCCTGCTGAGATCATATCTGGAATATTGTGTCCAGTTCTGGGCCCCCCAGTTCCAGAAGGACACAGAACTACTGGAGAGAGTCCAGTGCAGAGCCACAAAGATGATGAAGATAGTGGAACATCTCCCTTATGAGGAAAGGCTGAGGGAGGTGGGTCTCTAGCTTGGAGAAAAAGAGACTGGAGGGTGACCTCATTGATGTTTATAAATATGTGAAGGGTGGGTGTCAGGACGATGGAGCCAGGCTCTTCTCAATGTCATCTAATGATAGGACAAGGGGCAATGGGTGTCAGCTGGAACATAGGAGGTTCCACATAAATGAGAAGGAACTTGTTCACGGTGAGGGTGACAGAGCCCTGGAACAGGCTGCGCAGGGGGGTTGTGGAGCCTTCTTCTCTGGAGACGTTTCAAATCCTCCTGGACATGTTCCTGTGTAAATGGATCTAGGTGATCCTGCTGTGACAGGGGGATTGGACTAGATGAGCTTTCGAGGTCCTTCCAATCACTAATGTTCCGTGATTCTGTGAAAACTGAACCATTGAGAAATGTTTCTGCAGACAGATGGCTGAAACATATTTTTTTCAGCCAAAGCTTGAGAATAAAGTAAAATTGTACTGAGTAAAAAAGCCATCAACAGTCTATACTGTTGTTTCCTAATCAGTCTCAACTACATATCTATGTTGTCATATCTTTTCCTTCCCTCACCTTCAGATTCCACATTCTGGAATATTTTAGTAGTTTCAAGTGATTCGTGAACCGATTAATGGCTTGGGAATATTTCAGAGCTATTTTTCACATACCTCCAGTGCCAGTTTCAGTGCCAAGTAAAGCTAATTGAGAGCATGTGGAATCCCAAGCACCTTTCAGGCCTCATTACAACAAACTGAACTAACCATGCATTTGAAGTCAAGTGCTTACTGCAGAAGTTGACTGAAGTGGGATCTAAGTTGGGACTGAACTTAATGGTGTGAAGCTCCTGGACTCTAAAGGCTGGCTACATCAAGACCAGAGTTGGGACTCAATTGATGGTGTGAAGATCCTGGACTCAGCCCTATAGTTCTGGCACAACAGCATTGTTCATGGCACCGATTGTCCGTCATCCGTGTTATCAATATGTCAGATGATGGTGAACCAACCCTAATGATCTACCAGCAAACCCAGAACTGTTGGCTAAGCAGTAGGCTTTGTAATGCGATTTGTCAGGTATTGCAAAATTTTGAGAGAGGTTTTCAAGGTGAATACTGTGCTGTAAAAGGGCTTAGAGAAGGGAGCTTTGAGATTCAATCCCTTTTTTTCTAGTAGAGGGACCCTCTTCAAACACTGTCTGATAGTCACAAGATGGAAGTATCCCTAAACAAGCTCAGAAATCCTTCTTTTATTGCTACCTGTTCTTAGTTACTTTAGATTTTATTGCAATTATGCTAAGATTTAAGGATGGCAGGAAAAGGTAATGTCAGTAAATACCTCTTTTGCATTGAAGAGTCATAGCTCAAAATGTCATTTCTCTCAAGTGATTCCTAGAGAATCCGATGACACTTTATGAGTTCGGAGTCTCAACATTAATGTCTAATAAATGCATTACTATAAATACTGACAACTTCGGGCTGAAATAATGCCTTAAACTTTGGTAAGTGAAGAAAACATCTCAGGAAAAACAGGAATTCAGTTGGCAAGAATGTAACTCATTTATAGACAGACTTTGATAACCCTTTACATTACTATTATTTATTAATTTGCTTCTTTCCAGTCTGAACCCAGTACATGACCCTGCTCTTTGCTAGAAGGGTTTTCTCTTGTTTTTTTCTTTAACCTCGTCTGGCAACAAGAACAATTTCCAGGCAATTTTATTGCCATTGTGAACCTCATTTCTTGAGGAGGTAGCAGTTTATTTACCAAGGTTCTCAGGCTAACATCAGGAGTTATTATTGATGCAAGTGAGCCTCAGCTACAAGAAATCAGCAGCAGTACTGAGGCTCTAATTAGTCAAAGCGCTGCATAAATGAGAAGGTAACTTCCTGCACGTGACCGCAGCAGCCAGACAAAGCCAAACACAAGCGAGTGCTGGGGTTGGGTCAGTATGAAAATGAAATTGAAATGGAAATGTGTGGTTTTTCTCACTTTGTCAGTATTTGTAACTATTTTTCTTCATGTTTTTGGTGATGGGATTCAAATTGTTACTATAAACAGCAATGAACCCTGAATTCTGCCTGATTTCAGATTGAGTGATGAGGAAAAGCAGAATTCAGAGGGGTTTATTTTACATATCCTGCTTACAGCAGCACAAAATAAGATGAACCAGGTCTAGTCAAGTTTTGTGATATATTATCCTTATTCTAAGGCTAGAAAAGCATTTCCCTGATTCAAGTTCTGACTTGTCCTTGAGTGGTCACACGCTCTGCTGATGAACTAGAAAACTGTTTATTTACTGCAGGATCACTAAACACGGTTTTATTTATTCTTACATTGAAATCAGGGGCTCTCATTTTCTTCAGCTGGGTTTGGATCAAACAACTGTGAGTCTGAATTTACAAAGAGATATCTAAGCAGCTTGTAGCACTCTACAACATCATCATTGGGAAAAATAAAAGCAGATCTGGCTTTACAGCTGGACGAAGAAAATCTGTCACACTCATGATAGCTGTTGTGTTCCACCCAACCTTCACTGAAACAGTCTAGAGAAGAGTCTCATCAAATTCCACTCAGATTGTAGGAAAAAGCTGTTTAATCCTCTTTTTAGATGCTCTGTAATGTTGCTTCAGTGTATTTTCAAAGGCAGTGTGCTGTGTTCAAGCAGATCACATCTAAGGCAGTTTTTGTGCAGCTTTCTTAGCTCCCTTCTCTCCCCTTTGCTTTTACCAGCTCCCATTTCTGTTTTACAACACCAATATTGAACACTTTAATGTCCCAATTGTTTTCACTTTCTTTGTGCTTGAAGTTGGGTCATGAAGGGACCTTTTACAGATCCAGCAGAATGTCTGGTAGCTGCTGCAGCAGCCTTGATTTTGGGGTTTACCCCAGAGATGGTCTAAGTAATGACTGCAGCTCCCTCCTGAGCTCTCTGGGTTGGTTTTGCTCCACACACATTACAGGCATCACTAGTGATTTCTGTGATATCTTGCTAAAGCTTTATTCTAATTCAAAATTCTCTATTAAGCCAGACATTTTAAACTATTTTACTGCTCACTGACTTCACAACCGCAGCTGCCATTACCTCTGTAGGCAATAAAGGAAGGAGTCCCAGTCATCATTTAAATGTCTACAAGACGGGTAGCAGCAGTAAAACATCTGGGGCATTCTAAATGGGAACATATTGAAATGGTCTTGACAGTGTTTTTCATGAGTTTTTCCTTCCATTAATGCATGCAGTGAAGATACTGTTTGTTTATCCTGTTATCATGAGATAACGCATGAGTTACCCTCAGTTTTCAGTGCGCTGACCATCTAGTTACCCTGAAATAACAAATAATAACCCAAGGCCATATGCTCTTCTCCGGTGAGATAAGGTTGCGCGGTGTGCAAAATACACAGCGGCAGAAAGCAGTTTGCTTGGGCTATGCCACATGATATCACCTTCAAGTAAGCAGAAAAGACTTTGTCAACAAGGTGTCCTACCTTTTCTCCAACCCCAGCAACAGGGCAAAGCACATCAGTCATGTACCAGCCTGCACCAGCCCTTCTCTCAAATGCAGAGCAGAACAACCCAAGGACAACCCAAAAATTCCTTGGAAAAGGAACACTGTAGCCTACATGTTCCTCTAGGAGTGTTCCAGGGTTTTGCCTCAATGAGCTCAGAGCTCTCCAGAGGGACAAACTAACCAAGGAGTTTAATTTGAGCAACCAGTCCATGAAGAGATAATCCATGTTATGTCATCCTGAAGATTTGGGGCTTTTGGGATGTGGAATTCTTCCGTTGTGACTCATGGCACACTCATTCTTAGCTGCGTGTGGATCCCCTCACAGGGCAGTTTTTTCAAGGGCAGATATATTAGGCTTCAGTATCAGTTCCCTCAACTTATGTGGTATCTTCTTACAGCGCCTCTGGGTTCAAACAAACCAAACCCCTCGTAAATGGCATGAAGCACATCCAGTATTATCATTAAATACTTTAGTAACCTTAAAAAAATAGCTGCAATATGCAATATTTGGTCTATCTGGGGCTATGGTCATGACTGAGAAGTGTCTGCATTGGGTAAAGACTACTTGAACCACCAAATGCCTACGATGGACTGACTCCTGCGTAACATTTCCAGAGAGAGAACGCAAAATATCAGAGACTTACTGTGTCAGGACGATGGTGAGGCATGTATTTCAGCGGGGTTAACAGGATGACTCACTGGATCCTTTGGTGAAAAATACAGATTGTCTTCTTGTCACTGACAAACCCACGAACCTCCCAGGGAGAGCTGCAGGGAAGAAAAAAACACCAAACCCAACAGACAAACAATAACATTCACTTTGAGATAAATGTTAACTACCAATCACCTGCTGTACATAATAAATGATGCATTACAGTTCTGCAGTCACAACACCAGCCTTCTATGTTGGAACTGATAAGCTAAATGCAGTGGGAAGGCACTGCAGTGACTCTGGGTTTCAGGTCATGCTTAATCCTCTGCAAGGATGTTTAACAAACTTGTGGTTTTCTTGACAGGATTTTGAGTATGAATTTAATATTATTAATGCCCACGGAAATTAGAAGCAGGAAAATATAAAAATCCAGAATAACCACTCAGCAAAATTTAATATCATGAACTGGGTGGGCAGCGGCTTCTCAGTCTGTCTGATGACAGGAAGGTCTTGATTCTCAGCAGATGAAGTCGTTGGCCCAGGATTCAGCCTGTTGCTGGAATTTTCACACTGGGAATGGCCCACTGCCTGTCTCTGCAGGAATTACACATAATTTTTTGTGAATATCTGTGTGCACTGTGTTCTATCTGTTTCTCATCTTGAAGCTGAGCTGACAGCTGGGTGGCCTTTCCTTCAAAGACCTCCTACTCTTCAAAGTTCACAACACCTACAACAGGGTTCCTCAAGTATCCCAAGCAGGGCCCTGCCCACCACATGATTTGACATATGCAAGAATTTACTCCTTGTTGCTGTGTCCTACAGTCTGAGTAAAGATAACTTGAGTTGAGTGTACATACATAGATAATCCCCAGGAAAAGCTGAACTGATAGCCCAAGGCGGTATGGGTTGTACTAGTCATTTTATTAAGAATAGTAGGGATTTTTCCTCCATGCTACAGCAGTCAGATTGTATCACTGAATTTTACTGTTGTAAGAAGCCCAGTGCTTGATTTCCTCACTCAGTGGGGATCTGGTTGCTGTGCCAAGATCCATCAGCAGCTTTCATTTGCTTCCCAGTTCCTGATGGGCTGCTAATTGAATGAATGCACGTTCCCTACTCCCCAAATCCCTGCTGTGATGGCTCTGGTTTGCTGAGAATAAAGGGTTAACTTTGGCAAGGGCTGACCTCTGATTAGTCTGAAAGCGAGAAGCCAATTGTGTCTTCAATGGGAAGAAAAAGAGGTTCTGGACTGCTTAGATAAAACAGTTCCAGCCTATGGAATTCAGCCTCCTGGAAGAAAAGTCAAATGTATAATCAGCTACTTAAAAACTCAAAAATATACTATTCAGTCTTTTTAATAACAAACTATTGTCACTTCTTTCTGTATGAAGGTGTGATGTTTAATGGATCTGTGATATCCAGTAGCAGATATATCATCATGATAGAATAGATTAGTACTAGAGTAGGATGAATGGCTTCCCTCAGTGATATTTAGAGGAAGGAGAGAGAGACTTTTGTAATTTTTTTGTGGAAAAACACCCATTATTGTAGAATGTGTTCATAAAAGCAGTGGCTAAGACTGCCGAAAGTCAAGAAGCTCATTCCAAAGTCCCTGTGCATAACGAGCAAAAGACTATAACGAGAACCAGCAGGATCTAGGAGACACCCAGATATGGGGGCCCACACATCCCATGGGCTTAAAGTTGCTCCAACTCATCAGCTGATCTGGGGCACTTCAAAGTGATTGCCCCGGGGTCAGCAAGAACGAGAGCCAGAGATCCTCTTCCTCTTCTTTGCTTTCCTGTTTCTCCTTGCCAGCTTCCAAGAGCAGCGCATTCTTGCTCTGCTTAGCTCCTCAGACTAGCACCAAAAGCTATTTACTCACTGGAGATAGCGGTGACTCAATCCAAAGCTCACTTATCAAAAACGCTCATTATTATGACTAAACTGCAGCAAAAGCAAGCAAGGTAAAGAATGAAACAATCCGCCTTGCACATCTATTAACCATCTTCGTAATTATCTCTCCTCCTCAAGTACCAGAGGAAGAGGGATGAGCCATGCAGAGTCCCATTACTGCCCTAATTCTGAGCTGTTTTTAAGGACAGAGGGTGTTACAAAGTCAAGGCTCTCATTGGGAACCCTCCAGAGGCTTCCTCACTATGGAAAACCCGGTGAGTTACTAAAGCAGCAGCACGTCTCCAAGAAGCCGGTCTTGTGGGACGGCCTTGGCCATGGAAGCATTAGAAGATCCCACCAGGGTTGCAGGTTTTGAGAGGGTTCCAGCACAGCACATGCAGTAAATGGAATGGATTCAATTCCCACCCCCCACACCCCCCCTTTCACACTGATGATACTAAAACATGCTAGAAGCTGCATTTAGTTCATTAGATCACTGCAGTCCTTTTTTTTTGGTTTTGTTTTCTTTTTCCTGAGCCGGTGAAGCATGGATGGTGGATTTTGATAGTAGATGCAGTAGAACAATGGATTTGGCGGGTTTTCCTTGGGCTGAGCAAGAAAGATGAAGACAGACACCTGCACTCACATTCCACAAAGCCCTCAGTGCATCACTCCTGCTTGGCTCTGCGTATCTTATAGAAGTATTTGCCATCAAATGATTATCCTGTCTCTCCCCACAGGTATTTTCATTTAATGGCAAGAGGACACCAAGCCTGGGTGCAGGCTCCAGGTGAAACTGTTTAGGATCCTCCTAAAGGCTCCTCCTGACCCCTACAAGTGCTAAGTTTAAGCTGGAAAAAGATTCTGTAGCCTGGACCAGCGTGTTTCACTCAGCTAAGAGTGAGCTGGGCTTCTTTTCAGCAATTACTACATTAACATATAACTCATATGTTTATGAATTAATTTCCATATGTGCATTAGGAAGTTATTCCCTGCCTACACAATACAGTGGCTGAATTTCTTCTCCCAGTTTCACAAGCAGCCTTGTAAAAGAGGGGACAAATACATAAATTATTTCTTGACTTCTCAAGTGTTTGCTGTACAGGAGTTTATTCTTAATTCAGCCTTAGCAAGAGCTGGGATTCCCCTACAAAACAGCTTTTTGAGAACTGAAATGTTTTCTGGAGTTCTGCAGTGAAGTAAAGCACTGCATATCTCCACTCAAACTCTATAAAGGCAAAAGGTTATACCTGTAGGTATATGACCAGGGTCCTGCTATCATTTCATGGTGAAGGCAGGATGAAACATCTCTGTTACTAACACACAAGAGTAGATAAAGCAGCAACAAACCAAAGCAAAAGGCTGAGGCCCTGCAGCAAAGCTGTGGGCAGTTGTGACTCTTCCATCACTCTCAATCAAGCATAATGACCATCATGTGGATGATGACACCGATTTTTGAGAAACACTGAGTCAAGCTTTCTGTTGCCACATGTGAAAACAACATTCAACATGACAGGGGATGTCAAGAAGCTAGGACCTGCTGTGTAAGCAAAGACCCAGCAGAAAGGGTAATGGAGAAGAAAATCAGCTGATGTTGACATAACTTGGCATCTGCTGCACCAGCTTCCAGTGGTTTCTGGAGGAAAATCATTTTTCTGTTAATATGTATTTAAACAAGCAGGTTTTAGGGCCAAAAAAAGATCTTGGCTAGAAAAGCCCCAAAAGTAGTGGGTTATCTGCGAGCAAGTCCGTAACATGAAATCACATTCAGTATTATGCTCAGGTTTTAGAGCTCTGCATTCTCCATTAGGTACAGCACTCTGATTCTGCATGGAGGGAGAGAACGCTCCCTCACTGACTCCCTGTGGACTTGCTAAACCAGCAGGAGTTAAACATAGACATGTAAGACATATCTATGAAAGGTAAGACAGACATATGACATATAAGACATAGATACATCTTAAATCCATAGGACAAATTACAGCATCACAGAAACACTCTGGTTGGAAAAGACCCTTGAGATCATCGAGTCCAATCACCTACCCTACCTTACAAGTTCACCCCTAAACCGTATCCCTCAACACCTCATCCAAACGAACTTCAAACACATCCAGGGATGGCGACTCAACCACCTCTCTGGGAAGCCCGTTCCAGTGCTTGACCACCCTTTCTGTGAAAAAATTCTTCCTAATATCAAGTCTAAACCTCCCCTGTTGTAACTTGAACCCATTCCTTCTCGTTCTATCACTAACTGCTTGTGAGTAGAGACCAGCACCAACCTCTCCACAACATTCTCTCAGGTAGTTGTAGACAGTAATGAGGTCTCAGCCTCCACTTCTTCAAACTAAAGAGCCCCAGCTCTCTCAGTCTTTCCTCATAAGATTAATTTTCCATTCCCTTCACCAGCTTTATTGCCCTCCTCTGCACCTGCTCCAGCACCTCTACATCTCTCTTGTATTGATGTGCCCAAAACTGGACACAATACTCAAGATGTGGCCTCATCAGTACTGAATACAGGGGGACAATAACCTCCCTACTCCTGCTGGCCACACTGTTCCTAATATAAGCCAGGATGCCATTGGCCTTCTTGGCCACCTGGGCACACTGCTGGCTCATATTCATCTTGCTGTCAGCTAGAACCCCAAGGTCCCTCTCTGCCAGACGGCTCTCCAGGCACAACTCCCCAAGCCCGTAGCGTTGCATGGGGTTGTTTTGGCCCAAGTGCAGTACCTGGCACTTTACCTTATGGAAGCTCATGCTGTTAACATTGGCCCTTTGCTCCAATCTATCCAAGTCTCTCTGAAGACCCTCCTTTTGCAGATGAACACTCCCACCTAACTTGGTGTCATCTGAAAACTTACTAATGATACACTCAGATTATATCCCCCTCTGCAGATGACTCTCAAGCTACTGTGAACTCAACAAACATTGACTATAACCTCAGGATGACCCACCGGGGACTACTCAATGTGAAGGAAGAAGAGGCAAAGGTGACCACAAGCTGTCAAGATTTTCACCCCTTCCTAGAACTAGAAAGGCCATGAAACTAGTCTGGAAATACAGGTGCAATTTCATTCCTTCAAGCAATGTTAATTAATGTATCAATTTATACTGCCAGCCTAAATGCTGCTTAATTCACTCTCTCAAAGAACTCAATGCGATTTCAATGTGATCTTTCAAGGAACTTGGTCCACTTATTCCTCCCTAATTTATAGTAGATTCATAAATTATCAGACTATAGCATCAGCAGTTACTTCTGAACTTGAGCAGGGGCAGGAATTCAAGTCCAGGCCTTTGCTCACAAGGGTTGACGCTAGCCATTGCTCTTTCTGTTAGCTGAATCATTACAGCACATGCAACACAGTCCTTACAACAGCACTGGACATCTGATGCCTAATGAGGCAACGAAACTGAATTTACTGCGAGGTGATGGCTCTAAGGCATAGCTGAGCAGGGATGGTGCGCAAGCACTGCTGCCACAAGGTCAAAGGTCTGCAGTGACTGCAAATTAAAGGAGTTATTACTGTTCTCTTCAAATGATGCTGTGGGAATGCAAGAGGGAGGTGATATCAAGAAGTCAAAGGTATAATCCAGACCGCTACTCTCCACACATCAAGCTCTTATTCCTGACTTGTGGTTGCTGCAGCCACAGCACACGGGAGGATGAAAGGACAAGGGCATCAGGTTTATGCTTCTGAATTGGATATGCACATGTCACACACGGTACTCTAAGGAGAACACAAAGCCATGAGGTGTGGGGCAGTCCCTGCTCTTGGTTCGCTTCCAGTTCTTGGTCCTCAGCAGCGATCCAGACCATCACTCGTACCTGCCTCACTGCTTTTTCTTGGGAGCCGCAAACAAACTGTTACTGTTAACACAGCATGCGGAAGACAGTGTGCACACCTGTGCAGTCAACCATGCTCTTCTCAATGGCGTAATAAATGCAGTTCAAGGCTCACAGTGGTTTAATAGATGTCTCAGAGAAACATGTAGACACACTCAGGAATAGGAGAAGGCAGCAAGCACAAGGCAGTGATTTTCAGGCTGGGAAGGCACTGACTACTGGCCTTCAGGTCATAGTCATAGAATCACAGGAGGAGGTCATCCAGTGTCAACCCCCTGCAACGGTCAGGAACACCTCTCATCAGACCAGGGTGCCCAGAGCCCCATCCAACCTAGCCTTGAACACTTTCAGGGATGGAGCAGCCACAGCCTTTCTGGGCAACCTGTTCCAGGGCCTCAGCACTCTCACAGGGAGGATTTTCTGCCTCAGATCTCATCTCATTCTCCCCTCTTTTAGCTTGAAACCGTTCCCCCGAGTCCTATCACTGGAGTGATAGGACCAGTCTGGCTTTGCACGCAGGAGCTCTCAATGGGCAAGAACAACAAGAACTTCCAAAGAGTTTGGAGCAGAGTATCTCAGCTCCGTGACAATCCCCTCCAGGCTCTGCCCTTTACAAGTGCCTAGAGAAACCTTCTGGTACCAGAGCTACTTCATGCTGTCCAGATGAGATGACTGAGCATACTGCATCTCATTGGCTAGCAGGTCGGGGATACCACGAGCCACTTCTGCCATTAATTCAGTGATGCAGGACTTGCACAAAATTCAGTAAGTTTCTAAGATTCACACAAATGAACCTTCATGGTACGACAGAGCTGCTGGGCAACAAGATGCTTCTCTCACCTAACACATCCCCCCCAAATGCTGCCAATTTGCTAAATGGCTGTTTTTGTGAGTCAAACAAGTTAGGTTTTTTAAATGGAAAAATCCCTTTCAAAAGCTGAACACACGGTGATAAACCAAAGAGTTGGCAAAGTTTTCTAACCACACAACCAGCACTGGCTGCCACCTCCCCACACCCCACTGAGCAGCTCCTCCTGGGAACTCTGAACCTCTCATGGGGTCCCTCAGCCTCCTCGGGGACCTTCAGCCCCACATGGGGACCCTGAGCCCCTCTTGGGAACTCTGAGCCCTCTTGGGGATCTTCAGCCCATCTTGTGAAATGTGGACCCTTCATGGGGATCCTCATCTCCTCATGGGGACTCTTAGCCCCACTTCATCCTGTTACGGAGACACTCAGCCCCTCGTGGTGACCCTCTGCCCCTCTTGGGAACACTCAGGCCCTCTTGGGCCCCTTCAGCCCAATACAGGAATCCTAAGTCCCTCATAGGAACCTTGAGCCCTTCTCGGGAACTTGGAGCCCCTCTTGGGGATGCTCAGCCCTTCTCGGGACATCGGAGCCCCTCTTGAGGACCCTCAGTCCCTCAGGTGGACCCTCATCCCCTCGCTGCGGGGGAACTCACCTCGCAGGACATCTCCTCCCTCCGGCGCAGGCCCCACAGCTGGGGCCGCTCGGCTCCGCCGCCGCTGCTGTCCGCGGCCGCGCTGGTGCTGAAACTGCTCCTCCTCCTCCTCCTCCCTCCGCCCGCCCCCGACGGGCCTTGGTCGGTTAAAGCGGTGCCATGACAACGCACGTCACACACACAGCGGGGGGGGCGGGGGGGCTCCCGCACAGCGCCTGCGCTGCCTGCCGCCGCCTCACTGGGGCGCCCGAGCGCCGCCGCCCGCCTCAGCCTGCCCCTCCCGGGCAGCCCCGGCAACGGCCTCACCCGCCCCCCGTTCACCCACCCGCCGCCACCCCCAGGGGTTCGTTTCGCAGCTCGTTGACCCCCAACGGATGTCAGAGTAGGAAATTATTTGGTGTTGAGCGGCTTTGTGCAGGGATAGTGTCGTTATTTGTGTCATGGGAGCGCCAGGAGGGCTCCGTTGAGGTCAGCTCCTCGTTATAGACCCAACACACAGAGAAGCATTTGGATTGGAGAAGACCTTCAAGATCGTCGAGTCCAACTATTACCCCAACTGTCCAAGGTAATCCTAAACCCTGTCCCTAAGCTCCATATCTCCCAGGGTTTTCCAGCCCCTCTGGGGAGCCAGCACCTCCCTGGGCAGCCTGTTCCAAGTTCTGATGACCCCTTCCAGGAAGAAATTTTTCATAAAGTTGCACCTAAACTTCCCCTCGTGCAGCTTGAGGCCATTTTCGTCTGGTCCTGTCACTTGTTGTGAGAAGAAGCCAACCACTACCCCTCTACACCCTCTTTTCAGGTAGCTGTAGATAGCAATAACATCGTCTCTCAGCCTTCTCCTCTTCAGACTAACCAGCCCCAGCTGTCTCAGACACTCCTCACAAGGTTTCTTCTCCAGATCCTTCCCCAGTCCTGTTGCTCTTCTCTGGACCTGCTCCATCACCTCAGTGCCTTTTTTGAGGTTGTCCATAACTGAACCCAGTACTTGAGGTGTAGCCTCACCAGTACCTAGTATGGGGGGCAATCCCCTACTCCAACTGACCAGCACCTGGAGTTTGGTCCCTAGATTTGCCTTACAAGGTTTTCCAACTGCAGGCTTCTACAGTTTATGATCTTTGATCACTAACTGGAACATCATCCTTCATTGATCATAGAATCACAGACTGGTTTGAGTTAGAAGGGACCTCAGAGTGATCTCTGTGGCCAACTCCCAGTGTGCCAACTCCCACCCCCCCAACCTCTCACCAGACCAGATTGCCCAGAGCCCCATCCAACCTGGCCTTGAACACTTCCAGGGATGGAGCAGCCAAAACCTCCCCAGGCAACCTGTTCCAGTGCCTCAGCACTCTCACAGGGAGGGACTTCTTCCTCACTGAGAAAACCCCTACATTGCAGGGGGTTGGCTCAGGTGACCTTTGCAGATCCCTTCCAACCCAAGGCATTCCATTTTTGGGTCACTTCCATTCCACTTCTATCCTAAAATACTGAACCTTGGCTGTCGGACAGTGTCTTAGGTTTGCTTTTTGCAGCAGTAAAATGAGAGATAATTTACTTTACTGTTCTGAGAACCAATGCCAAAGGGCTAAACCGTGATGATTTTTGGAATTAAAAAGTGCACATTTAGTGTTACAGTGACTCAGACCACAACGTACCCTGGCAGAAAAAAAGGTGATGGGAGTATTTTATGATAGGCAAATACAGACGTTAACCTGAAATAGCTGTGTCTGCACCTTAACTCACAGCACTCAGATCCTTCCAGGCTACCTCTTGGCTAAGATTTTTAACCTTTTAACATCAGACAAATCTGTGGCAATGAAATGGGACCCACGTTAAAGGTAGAAATCCCTTAATGGACTGTAAGGCCCTTAAAACTGTCCTCAATGTCTTTTCCTCATGAGAACAGTGGCTCCAGTGATAGAGTAATGGTGGCAATTTAAAGTGGTTGGTAATTAAAGGATCCCACTCACAAGCCACTTCAGAGTCAGGAAGTTTAGTTTGTATTGGTTTATATTTCTGGATGTGGAAAGCATTTAAATGAGTTGATAGAGGGACATGGAGCTACTAGAGGGAGTCCAGCGTACAGCAATGAGGATGATGAAGGAAGTGGAGCACCTCCCTTATGAGGACAGGCTGAGGCAGCTGGGAGAAGAGGAAACTGAGGGGTGACCTTATTAATGTCTGTAAATATTTGAAGGCTGCGTGTCAGGAGGATGGAGCCAGGCTCTTCTCAATGTCATCTAGTGATAGGACGAGGGGCAGTGGGTGTGAGCTGGAACACAGGAGGTTCCACATGAATATCAGAAAGAACTTCTTCCCAGTGAGGGTGGTGGAGCGCTCGAACAGGCTGAACTCTGAATATTTTGTAAAGTGCCCAGAAACTGGAATTTAGAAGCCACGGCGATGCAGAAAATTTGGGGCTATTTCCCAAAGCTCTGTGAGTTTCACTGAGTGTCCCTCCTGGGGAGTCTCCCAGCCCAAGTAGCTGCTCCTTGGAGCTCTGGGAGCCAAACACTTCTCTGAGACCTTTGGCTTGGAAGGAAAATAGGAGGAGTCATTCAGCTCCTTTGCCCAGGGAGGGCTTGGAGGCACCATCCTTGGAGGGGTTCAACAGCCAGGCAGCCAGGGTGTTTCAGGCTTAATGGTTGGGGGTTGTAGGGTTGGACTGGATGATCTTGGTGGTTTTTTCCGGCCCTGATGGTTCCATGATTTTATGAGAGCAGAGAAGCTTTTGATCAAACCAACTGTATTTCCAAGAATTTCCGTACCTGAGCTCTGAAAACTTCTGCTGATTAAGAAGAAACTACTGCTGCCTCCTCTCTCTCTGAAACTCCGGAGGGGCAGCAGGGCTGCTGATAGATGTTCTCACCCAACCATCCCCTCACTGCCACTGCTTTGAGCTCCTGGTACCACAAACTATGAGCAGCAGTGATGGCTGTGGAAGGTAGGGAGGGCAATTTGAGGTGGGAGCCTGGAGTTAGACTGCTGTGAGTCACCACGGCTCATCTGGAGGCTAGAGAGACCCCAGAGAAAGTATATGAGACCTCCCTCATCCACTGAGACAATTAAAAGGGCATTTATACATGGTGCTTGATGGAAGTACTTGTGAGTTAGGTGACTTGATGCTTCTCGTACTCTTCATTCCTTCATGTTTCCTCAATTTCCACGTGTGGGTTGAAACGAAGCTCCACATTGGAACAGACTGCCCAGGGAGAGGGTTGAGTAACCAGCCCTGCAGGTGTTTGGATGTGATGTTGGGGGGTCTGGATTAGAGTAAGGCTGATTGTTGGACTCAGTGATCCCAAGGGGCTTTTCCAATCTAATTGTTCTCTGATGCACAGGATGATTGAGGCTGGCAAAGCCCTCTGAGCTCAGCCAGCCCAGCACCACAGCAGCCAGACCAGGGCACTAAGGGCCACAGCCAGGCTGGCCTTCGACACCTTCACAGATGGGGACTCCATCACTGCCCTGGGCAGTCCAGTCCAGGCTCTGATCTCCCTTTCCCTGAGGAAGGGCTTCCTAACATCCAGCCTAACCCTCCCCTGGCACCTTCAGGCCCTGCTCTCTCATCCTGGCCCTGGTTGCCTGGGAGAAGATCCCGACCCCCACCTGCCTACAACCTTCCTTCAGGGAGTTGTGGAGAGGGAGAAGGTCCTCTCCTGAGTCTCTTCCAGGCTAAACACCCCCAGCTCCCTCAGCCTCTCCTCACCAGACTGTCCTTCCAGTCCCTTCCCCAGCCTCGCTGCTCCTCTGGACCCGCTCCAGCCCCTTCATCTCTTTCTTGAAGTGCAGGGCCCAGCACTGCTCCCAGCACTCGAGGTGAGGCCTAACTTCTCCAGCCCCTCCATCTCTTTCTTGAGGTGCAGGGCCCAGCACTGCTCCCAGCACTCGAGGTGAGGCCTAACTTCTGCAGCCCCTCCATCTCTTTCTTGAGGTGCAGGGCCCAGCACCGCTCCCAGCACTCGAGGTGAGGCCTAACTTCTCCAGTCCCTTCATTTCTCTTTCTCTCTCTCCCTTTTTCCCTGCCTCAGCAGCGTCAAAAAAATCCAAAGGAGGGAAATAAATAAATAAATAAGCAAGCAAACAACATTCCTTTCTTTCCTAGCCCTGTGGCTGTGCTCTCCTTTCCCTCCGCTCGCGTCCCAGAGCCGTGCTCGGGTCAGCAGCGAGCTAACGCTTTTGTCAGCGTGATTAATAGCGCTGTGGATTGTCGTTAATTCACTGGCTAATGACTGCAACTCTGGCCGCTCCTGGAGTAATCGGGTGATGTATGTGGGGAGCGCGCACCTCATGGCAGAGGTGAAAATCATTTCGACAAGTCAAATATTGTCACAGGGAACAAATGGCTCTCCCTGTTAATAAAAATTAATGAATTTTTTTTTACCGCCGGCTTGCTAAATGAAGCTGTGGAGTTGACTGAGTGGAGGGGACAAGCTCAGTGGAATTAAGCACTTTATGTGATGGTTAAAACTAGAAACATCTTTATTATGGCTGCGAGAGGAGGTGGCAAGTGGGGCCGGGGGTTTTGTTTGTGTTCCGAGGGGGTTTGTTGGGATGCACAGAGGCTTTTGGGAAGATTTTCCCTCTGTGTTTGCATTGGGAGGGAGGAAAGAGAGAAAACAAAGAGTGTTGACCTGTTAGAGAGGGGATGAATGTTTAATATTCGTGAGGAGGGGTTCCTTCCCTCCTTCCATTCTTTCCAGGATGTATCCAGAGTGTCCTGGACTCTGGGCTTTGGCAAAGCCACCTCTCTGCTTGCCTGGCCTGTTCCTTTCTGCCCAGTCAAGCTCCAATTACACCAGTACTCAGATAACTGTTGGCAGTTGCTACCAAGCCTGTGGGCACAGAGTAGTTGGTCCTCTGGGAGAGGCTGTCCTTGACCCTGGTGGCTTTCAAGACTGGTCTGGAGGTGGTGTGAAGGAGGAAGATGAATTGATGTGGCAAAGGCTGCACCTTGGAGCAGTGAATGCAGAGCAGGACCTGGTACTGGGTGCCATGTTCCCTAGTGAGCTGCATCTCAAGGGGGATCACAAACATTTGGGTTTTGTCTGCACTGATGAGAAATGTTGTGTCCTATTAGTGAGGTAACTGTCTTATAGGTGCAACCTACAGAGCATGAGGCTCCTGCAACATGCAAGAGGCAGCCCACTGAACATCAGTAATGCCCCAGCCCTGCTGGTGCTGCTGTTTGGAACCACTGGAGACTGATGCAGTCTTTAGACAGATGCTTTGATCAACTGCTTTTTGCTTGTGGTAGCCACAGATTTAGCCTCTGGCCAAATTGACCCATGAAGGACCGTTTGAATATCCTAGTACTAAGCAGAAAATAAATGTCAGTCTGTTCTGAGGCTTTATTTGGTTTATCAGATAAATATGGGAAGTTTCCTTCAAGCATTTTCACCCTTTTGTGAAACAAAATCCCGTTTGACTCGTTGGAAATATTTAACGATTTTTATTTATTTGATGTCTCAGCAGAAAAATGGAGGGATTAGAGAAGGAAGACATGAGGAAGCTTTAAAACAAAGTGTGATTCACTTTGCCTGGCAGTAGATCCTGATTGAGGTGGTTTTTCCCCTGGTTTGGGGTTTTTTAAGGGGGGGTATCTGCTGTAGGAAGGGCTGTCCTGTGTTGTGTAAAGATGCTCTGACAGTCTCTCTTTGTGGACACAAGGAGAAACATTTATACTGTTTAAAAATGCATTGCTTTTCCCAACAAGGGGTAGGTGCTGTCTTGGGAAAAGTCCAGGCTTTGTGGACTTCTGGGTTGTGTTTCCCTTAATGAATTCTCTTTCCTGTCTGAATTTAATTTGAGCGTAAACACGTTTGCTGCCTCTAGAAAAAACAATCTCAAAAGGCTCTCATGAAAGCAGAAAGCCCTTGTTGGGGGTTTAATCCAAGTGATCAGACCCTGGAATGGGCTGCCCAGGGCAGTGGTGGATAAGGAGGTGTATAAGGACAGACTGGCTGTGGCCCTTAGTGCCCTGGTGTGGCTGATGGGGTGATGTTAGATCATGGGCTGGGCTGGGCTGGATGGGCTCAGAAGCTCAGTAATTCTGTGATTCCATGGATAGCAAAGTTTAACTCACTGAACAGTAGAGAAAACTTCCTGCATGAGGGTTATTCATTGTCCTGGATTCAGGATGGAGATGGTCTTTCTCTTTCAGACTAAACCCAAAGCAAAATCTTGGTTGGTTTTGGCTGTTAGAGATTCCATTAGGATCTCAACTCTTGTTTCCGATGTGAAAAAGCAGTAGGATATTAGATAATGATCTATTTTTCCTGGTTTAATTTTTCCTTTGAGGTGTAAAGCATAGAGCTGGAGCTCAGGGACACAGTTTAAGTGGTGGTCTTGGGACAGTTTGGTCAATGGTTGGACTTGATGGTCTTTTCCAACCTAAATAGTTCTATTGAAATCATCTTTGCTTGTCCTCCCAACTATGCTCCCTGGAGCCATTCAAGGTCAGGCTGGATGGGGCTCTGGGCAGTCTGGTCTAGTTGGAGATGTCCCTGCTTGTTGTAGGGAGGTTGAACTAGATGCCCTTTGGAGGTCCCTTCCAACCCAACACATTCTATGGTGCACTGCTTGAGTGCTGGTAAATGAGGCATTTGATTCCAAACCCAGCCTGGTTAGAGATGTCTAAAAACATGGAAACACCTAGTTTATAATTTATAAATGACATTAATGAATTCCCTGGATGTGTTTAAAGATCACTTAGATGCGGTGCTTAGCAATGTGGTCTAGTGGTTAACATGGTGGAGTAGGACTAATGGTTGGACTTGATGATCTCAAGGATCTTTTCCAACCTGAATGATTCTGTGATTCTATTCAATTATAATTTCTAAGTTGTGCTGGAGCCCTTGGGACTGTACAAACACAGGAGAAGCGTGAAACCACTTCTTGCTGCAGCTTCTGCTTTCGAAGTATTTCTTAGTGCACTTGGCTACTGGGTCGGGCAGAGGTCACTGGGCAATGGACCCTGTTTGTCAGTGAGAGAGACTGAATAAATTAAAACTTGATGAAGCAATCTCTGATCTGGGATAAGTGTTACTGGGTTTAAAACCAAATGCTTTATGCTGTGGAAGAAGCAGAGAGACTGTCTGTTGAAAAGACTTAGAAAGTCATAAACTTAGCTACTGCTGTAAAAACCCACTGCTGCTGACAGAAACCAGTACGAAATAAAATAGATGTTGTTTTGGCCCTGTCTGGACACTGTGGATCAATTAATTATTATTATTTATTAATAATTAATATTAATTATTATTGCTAATATTTTTAATAACATTTTTTAAGGTCTCTGAGGTTATACAGAGATATCTGGTGCTGGGAAATCAGACCAAACCCCCTGTTTTCAATTGTAAAACGTTTTCTGATGGGGCTGGAGAATATTTGTCAGACAAATACCCTTTCTCGGTGGCTGTTTGTCAGTATTAATTAACTTCTGGTAATTTTTGATAAATTTTTAAGGGAGTTTTTATAAATCAGGTTAAAATGTTGGTTGTTCCATGAAGTTTTGCTGAAATACTTGGAACTTGAAGTGATTTGGCGACGTCGACCTTGAAGTGTTTTGGAGAGTTTGATTGCAAAAATATCAATAATCTGAACTTTATACCTTTCTTCCAGGGAAATAAAGTCTCAAAGCTGTATCCCTTTTTTTTTCCCTGGAATTGCCTTAAGGAGTTTGGAAAGAACAGGATTTGTCCAATACTTGTTGTACAGATCCTGATGCAGAGGGAGAGCCCTGGCTGCACAGAACAATCCCCTTAATTCTGGGGAACTTACGTCATCTTCCTACGAACATTTCAATCACATAAGTTCTGCTTTGACTTTTGTCTTGAAGAGGAAAATATTATTAACTTAATTTTTATTAAAAGCATCCAGTCTATTTTTAACTTTCACCAAGCTATTGCAGTACAGATCTCTGAGATAACAGTTTGCAGTCTGGAATTAGAACTTCCATAGTGCCCCAAGTAAATTTTTAGATGGGTTATTACCTGGTTTTCTTCATTTATAGACTCTTCTGCAATTGTCTGTTGAAAGGAGAGTTTGTTGGCTAGGTATAAAAAAAATCCAGAAATTTATATACAAAAATCAAATAGATGTATAGTTATATAGATAGTTATGTATTTCATATATATACTTACATATTGAATAGATACACTACATAGTTACATATATAGCATATTTATTTTATATTATAGATACAATATATAATTGTATTTATACAATATAACATATATTAAATACACTATATGTAATTATATATTACATATAATTATAGATCAAATATATACCTTATATAACGGCTGAATGGACTGTTTAGATTTATTATGAGCATTGTCTTTTACTGTCTATTACTCACTACA
>JAOXOE010000787.1:663124-682747 GCA_028565055.1 Phoeniculus purpureus | reverse complement strand
ACCAATCCTGAGGTCTCTGAGCTGAAGATGGGGAAACCTGAGGGAACAAGATGAAAGAGTGTGCACACTGAGGAGCATACATGATGCTCTGTAGAAGCAGCTAGTCATCTGAGCTTTTTCGTCCTCCTTAGCTGAGTCATAACTGTGGCACCGCAGCAGAAACTACTAATGAAACGTGTTATTAGCACGAGCCCCTCACTCATCTGGCTTAGCTCCTCCGTCTAACGATGACAAGTCTATTGCAAAAGATCATCTAGATTAAGGTTAGAAGAGACCTCCGAGTTCAAGTCTAGCCATCAACCCAATGCCACCACCATGCCCACTGCGCCACACTTTCAAGTGCCAGATCTCCATGTTTTTTGAACACCTCTGGGGATGGTGACTCCACTGATTCCCTGGGCAGCACGTTCTGATATCTGACCACTCTTCCAGTAAAAGACACCACAAGCAAGAGAGGCAACAGCCCTTCCTGGGTGATCCTCTAACTATACAGATTCTCTCAGCACATCTACCAGCACATCTCTGAGGACAGGCACTATGTGCTGTAGTTAAGCATCCACGCTCTTCAGCACAGTGAGAACCTGGTCCTGACAAAGGTTTATCCATCCTCATCTGCCAGCACCTTTCCTTTCATGTGAACCATGCTGGAAAATGGGAATCAGGAATTCTCCTGCCTAGTCTTTGGAGGGGTTTTTTCCTTTCAGAATGGCTTTTGACATTTCATTTTCTCTCTGATGAGTTGTGATAGTGGAGGAACACACTCACAGAATCCTGATGGACAGTAGGAACCAGCTCACTTCCAGCATCTCAGAAAACGTGAGACTCAGCTGTCATCATCTACTAGGCAGGTCTGTCATTTCAGCTCCTTGTCTACATTCCTCCATCAGCCTGTGAAGACAGGTGCTTCCCAAGACCTGCTTCTCCCATGATCAGTGGAGGATGAATTCTACTTAGGAGGAGGAGAATAAACTGCCTACTGAAACCAGAAGGAGCCTGTGCTGGTGGCATCAACTGATGTCTCTTTAGCTTGGAAAAACGGAGACTGAGGTGCAACCTCATTAATGTTTATAACTATGTGAAGGGTGGGTGTCAGGAAGTTGGAGCCAGGCTCTTCTCAATGTCATCTAATGATAGGACAAGGGGCAATGGGTGTAAGCTGGAACATAGGAGGTTCCACATAAATATGGAATGGAGCTTCTTGACAGTGAGGGTGATGGAGCGCTGGAAGGGGCTGCCCAATGGGGTTATGGAGTCTCCTTCTCTGGAGACGTTTAAAACCTGCTTGGACATGTTCCTGTGTGACTTGATCTAGGTGATCCTGCTGTGGTGGAGGGATTGGACTAAATAATCTTTTGAGGTCCCTTCCAATCCCTAATGTTCTGTGATTCTGTGACACATACAAAAGTTACCCATGCCTCTAAAGGCACTACTGGTTTCATCGGATCCTTCCTCCTGGCTTCCCTTCTCTGTGTCCCTACCTGGGAAATTTTATTGACTTGTCTGTGATGGATGTTTCTTCCACAGCTGCTTTACCAAGGGTTCTCCACCAATGACCCTGGGTTCAGCAGCAATGGGACTTTCAGTCCTGGGGATGAACAGACTTGTGGGACCCTGTTGCATTGACCAGTTCCTCCACACCAGTGGGACTCTCCAGATCCCCAGTGCCAACTGTGAAAAGGTACTGTGGTCACACTGTGGGGCAGCAGCGTCCTTGGGGCAGCGTGAAACCAAAGGCAGAGCTGGACATACATGGTCATTCTTAACTCCCTCATACCCCAAACTCAGGAGCCTCTTGGCTGTTGATAAGAAAGAGCCAATGCATGTCAGATGTGCTTCCAGGAGATTCCCCCATCACCACATTCAGACCTGCTCATGCTCTTCCCTTCTCCCCAGAGCCCTGGGTCACGTAACTCATGTTCAGAGCAGGCCAGACAGACTCTCTGGCAGACTCTCTGGCATCAGTTTTTCAAGTCTGATTAATGAGGCCAACTCTCTTCCAGATTGAACTCGAGAAAATACCATTATCTCCTGCGCAATGACTCAGATATTGTATTGCAACATCTTGTTGGTAATGTCAGATCGCAGGCAACGATATCAAAAACTAGCATTTTACCCTGGACAGGGTATTAACTATGAAATTAACTCTGTATTTATTGCCTTTAGCCACGAGCATCTACACTCTTCCAGAATAAATGTTTTCAGTTTTGTGCAAGATTCTGGCAT
This sequence comes from Phoeniculus purpureus, assembly GCA_028565055.1. Classification (NCBI taxonomy): domain Eukaryota; kingdom Metazoa; phylum Chordata; class Aves; order Bucerotiformes; family Phoeniculidae; genus Phoeniculus; species Phoeniculus purpureus. The sequence continues at coordinate 680,524 of JAOXOE010000787.1, read as the reverse complement.
TTATATGCCAGCTGTTTCTAGGGGGAGCGTATACCCTGTGTGCATACCCTGGGCTGTGGGTTCCCATGCCCTGTGGCATCGTGGCTGGTACAACAAGCTCATTCCTCATTATGCTCAGCTGAGATGAACTGCTCACTGCTCCTTGTCGTTTTCTGGCCACCCACATGTTTACGTCAGCCTCGTGCAGTTGCTGTTGAGTCTTTGACCGGGTTCTGGGGAGAGTGAGTCCCTGCAGCGTGAAGGCAGAGGGGGCTGCCTGTGGGGTGAGCTCTGCCCTCAGCAACAGAGCACCAGCCCTGGCACTACAGTGGGATGGGGCAGAGCTGGATTTGGTGTGACAGCACTTGTGTTTCATATGGGACATTGTTCTGGTGGCCCTGGCATGAGAGTGCATGACATCCTCCAGAACAGGAGTTACTGTGGTTTCCTAGCAGTGGGGAAGCTCTGTCGTAAGTCACTCAACCTTCCTCCCTGCTCAGCTCAAACAGAGGTGAAGTGGTGAAGTGATCCAAGGATTTTGTTTGCCCTGGGTGAGCAAGATGCCCAAGAGGACAAACCTCCAGGACCTCATGCCACCAGTGCATGCAGAGCCAGTACTCAGCCCTCACCCAAAGTTGCAGCAGTCCCATGTCCATGCTCTGCACAGCCACAGAAGGCCACAGTGTGGTTGAACAAGGTGGTGGGGAGGAGAATGCCAAAGGCAGGTGCTGCATGTGGCACTGGAGTGGCTGAGCCATCACTGTGTCTTCCTGGACTGCAGGGTTTGTTTCTCAGCCGCCTCCTGCCCCTCCGCTGTTTCTCAGGCCAGGAGCTTTTCTGCTGAACAAGAGGTTTCACAGAAATTGATATTTTGCACAGAAAAAATTCTGTTCTTAGGAAAAATATCCCAAAACAGTTTAGTGAATGCAAGTATCAGGCCCAAACCCCAGTGGCTTTGTCTGAATGCAAGCGGTACATCAGTGACGTTTTTCAGTTGAGAACCGAGACAAAAGGATGCTCTATGATGAGAAGTGACGACGTTCACTTTGATTCAGCTTGCGGCTCCCTACGTGTAACTTCTTATTTTTGTTTTCTTTTTTTTCCCCCATTATTTTGCAAATATTTGGAATGCCTCTCAGACTGGGCTAAGCTTTTGTTCTGGGTGAATTTCTAGTGGTGCCTGGCCCTCTTGCCAGTGCTCCCCAGGCTATGATTCCTGGAAGCCATGCAAGATAGTGCCAAATAGACCTGCAATTTCCAGACTGACACTTGATGATGAAATCCTGCCAGATCAGCTTTCTAGTGATGTTTCCAGTGCCATGGAGTGGCCTGAAGTTCAGAAAACATGGCCAGCTCCTCACTCAAATGCTGTGATTGTACTGGAATGGGAAAGAAAGTGAAACACTCCAAATGTTCATTGAAAAACATGATGTGGTTTGCACTCCCTAGTCATTACAGCCCAGTAACGGGTTTTGACCCAGACCTTGCTGCTGCTTTGAGAACCTTCCCAGGTTCTGTAGTGAGGGAGCCCCAGGCCTATACGAGGAGGAGCTCCAGGTCTGTACAAAGGGGACCCCCATCCATGTGCACATAGTGGGGTTTTGCTGCTCCTTGGGTATCCGCTCGTTATACAGGACTGCCTGTCTGCTCGCCTGCAGTGCCCTTGGTGTGTGTGGTGGCAGGCTGTACATGGTCCTACTGGGATACCCTGAGGCCCTTGACTACATCCTGACCTGGTTGGGGATCCCTGAGGTCAGAGTCTGGAGCTTGCCACATTGCAGCACCAGTGTGCACCTTGGCCACCTCTCATTCCGCCATCCCTCTGTGCCTGCCTTCCCACCAACAAGCTGAAGCCACAGCTGTTGGCTTGCATTCCCACCCTCCTTCCTCCCCTGCGGTTTGGGGTGTCTGCTGTCCCAGGGGATGTGAGCATCTTGCTCCAGAACATCCCCCCCCAGGCAGAAGCAGAGCACAGGCAGATTGTCACTTGCACCCCTTGGGAGGGCAGGATGGGTCTGATGGATTTAAGGGCTTTTCCAAAAGGCATCAAGTCTAGAGAGCGCATACTTGTTGTTAAATACAAGAATACTTCATTGTTGTCAAGTGTAAAAATCACTTTCTGTTGTTTTGTGCAAGCAAACTGAGCTGGCCTCACACAGAGACAGCTGGCAAGGAGCACGCCTGAAGCACAGTCCGTGTTTAACAGCTCTGCAGGGGCTGCCTGACCCCTTGGGAGACAGAAAAACAAGTGAGATGCGCATGCAGGCCAGCCCTTCTGACTGAGGCCAGCACACATTGCTCAATGCACGGAGCTTGCGAGCGTGCTTCCCAGGCCACCCCTGCTTCCCGGGACAGCTCAAATTAGGTGCAGACTTCTTGCAGAAGGCTCTGAAGGCCACCCCTGCTTCCTAGAGCCATCTGGAAACCCTCAGACCTACTGCTGCACCAAGGGCTGCTGGAGGCTGGGGCCACTAGTGGCAGCCAGGGACGTGACCCATGGGACACTCTTTGGCCACTAAAAGCCCCTGGGAAGAGGAGGCTGACACTGTGGTGTCATCATACATACACAGGGACAAAGCTGCTCTGGGCTGTGTCTTAGTTGGCTCTTCCACAGAACTCACCACAACGTGCCTGTTGCCCATGCATGTGGGAACATGTGGACAGGCCATCCCACACCTAGGACACAAATGGGAAGGAATCCATAAAAAGGCTCCTACAACTATGCTGCTGGGCACCTTCACTTCTAATCAGCCACTGCTGAAGATGTTGACACCTTAGGTTAGGCTACCTGTTGGACTTTTGGGATGCCTAGATGCATTGCCTACAGCTGCTGTGGCCTCCTGGACATCCCAGTCTTGTTAGTGGTGGCCACTATGGAGCTGTTTAACAGAAGATCTGTGGCTACCTTTAAACTGCTCCAAAGAGATCCATGCATACAATCATAGCCCCAGGAGATGTGCTCAGAGTGGGGCTGCTCATCGTCCTCCAGCATGAACCGGAGGTGCCCATGTCCATTCCTTCCTTAGGCTTCTTGAGGTGCTTGAGAAGAACAGGGACCCTTTAGGCAAAGCAACTGGTACCCTTCTGGCCTAGGGGATGTCACCCATCCTCTCACCAGGAGCCTGCTGAGGTGAACTGCCTGGTGGGGCCATTGCCTGAGGATGTGATTGTACAAGGCCACCCACTGCTCGGTCCTCCCCATTTTCATCTTCACTACAGGGCAAAGGGACCACTGTGCAGGTGAGAGACTGGAGCAGCTCTGTCCAGAGGTCCCTTTCCACCAACACTGTGGTGCCCTGGCCATGTGAAAACAAGTCTGAATCTTAAAGAATAAGGGACAGGAAGATGCCATTAACCCTTTGAATGATTCCTCTGTAAGATATCCCTGATTCTGACTCCACTCAAGAATTTCTAGGAGTGATTTAGAGCAGCATCAGGCTCAACTGGGTATGTTAACTCTGTGCATCTTTCACACTGGCCACATCTCTGAGGTGTTCAAGCAGGAATTTCCTTGCTCAGGTGGCTGAAGGGGGACTTAGTACATCTGTCTTGCAAGGCAGTTCACTCTGAATTATCACAGAGTGGTTTAGGTTGGAGCGGGGTGTACTTTTGGTGCTACAGCTTTTGTCTGATTTTTTACTAATTAAAAACCAATCTCATTGGAACATTAAACAAGAAATGTGCAGGGAGCATTCCTTCAGCATCTCTGAAGGAATTAGGACATCTCTGTCTGACTTTCTGGGGCTGTGAGCACCAATCTTACACTTAGAAACAAAGAGTGACTGTACAGATTTCATTGATCTTCTTGGTGCACAGTCAGGACAGAGCAGCTGTTACCCAGCTGACCAGGTCACACTTGTAGTATTTTAATTTGCTCTGCCATATCCAGAAGAGATGAATCTCCTGAACCCATGATGTGTCTTATGAGCATGTGTCTGTCTCGTCTCCTGCTGCTCTGTCCCTTCTATTAGATAACTTGTCTTCAATTAGCTTTATTTGTAAAGACTTCTGGGATTAATGGTAACTTCTGCTGTGACTCTTCATAATGACATGAACCAAGAGCACTGAAGTGTTGATAGCATGAAGAAGCAACTGTGTGCTCAGGAGCTTGTTGGGCAGGGAGAAAGCACTGGTTCCTAAGACAGTGCTTCCAATCCCTTAATGTTCTGTGATTCTGTGGAGTGCAGTGACTCAGGAAGGCTGGGGATGGTGAGCACAGTGCGTTTTCCCTGTGAAGGGATGCTCAGCGTGTACAGAAAATCAGGATTGTGTACACAACTGCTGGTAAACAACCATGACTGTATAAAAGAAACCTCTGAGTCAACTGTTCATGTTTCTAGTAGTGCAAACCCAGGGGACCCAGGGCCTGACTGAGTGTGTCCATAGCGTACCCCCCTGGGTTGATGCTCTTGGTGAACTAAAATGAGATGGATGATGGTAGTATTTGCAAAAAAATACCCCAGGAATGGAGAGGAACTGTAGGAGAAGTGGCCATCTCACCAAAGGTGTTAAAGATCACTTTGGAAGCTTTTGTGGAAGACCCATGGAAAGATGCTGGGACCAAAAGTCCATTTGCATGAGGGCCAGCAAGAAAGACTCTGAAGAGGGAGATGTGTAGGACCTGGCATTTGTGGTAGACTGTCTCCTACTGGTACAGGGCAAGGAGGGCTGTTCTTCTCACTTGGTGTCAAAGACCATTGCCTGGAGTGAAATGTCCCCAGGAGGTGCCTCTGGATTGGTTCAGTATCCTGGGGCAATGAATGGCTGGGAAAACCAGCCGAGGAGAGAGGTGTCATCAATCAGCTTGAGTGGGCCAATTGCTGCCAAAATTATCCCCATAAAAAAGGGACTCAGTGATCCAGATCTGATACCAGCTCTTGATGCGTGGCATGAAGCCAGGAATCATTCAGAGCTGGCCCAAGCAGAGCTAAGAGCTGCGGAGAAAGGGAAAAGGAGGACACCCCACCTGAACTGGCAGAGGGTCTGCAGAGACTCAAGTGACGAATGTGGCTGAGTATCGATGAGGGCTTCCAGGATAAACTTGCACTGAGCGAGCAGATAGTCGCTCCGTTGAGGCTGGAGATCCGTGGCAGAGGCCAAAGGCATTTAGAAAGCTTTGGAGTTTGCCACAGTTCCCAAATCTTTTCTGGCAGAGATGCACCTGAAAGGGAGAGAGCTGTGAGCAAGAGAGGTGGACGCTGGTGGAGATACGGCCCCATGTTATTAAGGGCGGAAACCCGCACGCGGGTCCTGGCCCGAGTCCTCGAGCAGTTAGAAAAAGTGGTATGTCCTGTCTGTGGAACAAGAGGACTGGCAAGAAGGCAAAAATTGAGAGAGGCAGTTGAACCAGATGCTGGCACCCTTGAAACTCACAATGTAAAGACCCTTTCTGGTTTGCAAGGCAGGTCCAAAGGACTGGCTGAGCTGTCTGAGAAAAGGTTGGCCCCACCAAGGCTAGAAAATGACTGCTGCTTCCATCCTGGCTCCTGTTGCAGGCTCAAGCCCACTAGAGCTGTCTCCAGTCCAAGGACTGCCAATGGAAAAGCTGCTTTTAGTGACATGAAGAAAATATAGACCTGATTCGGTGTCCACACCTCACCCTGCACATCACAGCGTGGGTGCTCCTGAACAGCCCTGTGAACTCTGACACTCTTGAGCCTCCACAGTCCGGAGAGCATCATCACACTGAGGGGTTTGGGTGGATATAGACCCCATGATGTGGGACAGTGCTGCCTGGACACATCAAAGCTCCCCACATAAGATGCATCCTTGATTTCTGAACAAGGGCATGAGAGCCTTGCTGCAGAGTTTGCTTTGGTTCTTTGAGGACACCAAGCTTCCAGCTGTTCCCCAACCCCACGTTATTCATCCTGGGCAGCTTTCCATCAGTGTGCTGCATCTCCCCAACTTTCCTGACAGGGTTTTCTTCTCCCCTCTCCTGCACACCATTACAGATGTGGAAAGGGAAGGAAAGGGTGGACCCAAGAAGCATGATGGTAGGCAGGATGAGACATGCCACGGGGTGCAGGAGTTTGTCTGCTTTCTCCTCCTCTCTTTATCTCTCAGTTGCTGAAGAGCAGAGGCAGAGCTCCTCCTGCATCACCAGCAGCATTTTGCCTTTGCCCAAGGGACAGGACTATGGGAAAGTCACCTGTTACAGACAGACCAGGGTCAGGGACTTGCTGGATGCCGCTCAGCTGCTGTACGTTGGCCACCTTTGGCTAGTGCACACCATCAGGAAGGTTTGGAATGTTGTTTATCCAGGATTGCCTGTGCTGCCTAGGTGTTGTGTTGGGAATAATTGCTCTCTGCCTGGAGCATTTCTGCCTTGTTCCTCTGACGTGCAGTTGTTACTTCTTTCTCTAGGATGTATTCACTTTGGCCCCAGAAGCCTCTCTCATTCTGGCATCGTAGCTCTTGTCCATCAGCCTAGCAGCCCCCAACTCTGGCAGGAATTGTGAGGTGCCGCAGGATGTGGTAGCAAGCCTGAGTCCACTGAATCACCCATTAATCCAGATCTTTGTCATAGTACAGCCTTTTCTGCTGATTCATGTGGCTGCAATAATGGGCCCTTGAATTGCCATCTCAAAGACATTAGTCAAAGTGAGTCACACCTATAGTATAGTCTCTTATCTCCTCTTCACTTATTTGGTATCCTATGTCCACCAAGCAGTGATTTACAGCATCTCCCCCTGCTACATAGTGCCTTGTGCACGAGCTACATGTCAGAATAGCTTTCAAGCTGTCAAGATAATCTGGTGTTCAGCTGAAATGGATCTGCATCGGCTTAAGCCAGGAACCACAAGGGACCTCCTGCAGGGTTTCAGCTTTCGCTTTTCTTCCCTTACACTGGTTCAGAACACGATGGGTTGGACAGAAGGGATGGCTTTTCCTTGGCTCCTCTAGGAGGTGAGCAGAGAGGCTCTTTCCATTCTACCTTCCTAAAAGGTCATGGTCAGCTTGGCATTGGGCTGACCATCAGTCTCTGTGGTGCTTCTGGGATTTTGTGTAGCACCTGCTTGCTGAGCCATTATCCAGATCACTGTGTGGCATCTCCTTTCTCCACCATCCCAGGCTGTAGCTAATTTTACCAGAGCACCTTCTGCCTCTGCTCTCTGGCCAGGCTGCCACACTCTGTATGGACGTGGCAGAGTAAAGATGTCTCCAGCTAGATCCTTGACTTCCCAGTCTGCTTCCCTCACCTGCTGAAACCTCCACTAGACCTTGGCAGTCAGTGCTGTTTGCACTGTTTAGACACTGGAGATCCCTGATCCTTCTGTACTGCTAGTGTTCTGCTTTCCTCAGCTGTGTGGAAATGCATCTTCTTTTCCCTGGTTCTATGTGTGGTGGAGAAAACTTTGCTCGTGGCTGAGGTTGCTGTGTCTGCAATGAACTCCTCTTTACTCGGGAATATTTTGCTACATTTCTGGGGTAAATTATCCCCTTAGGAAATGTGAATCACAGCCCAGGTGTCCCTGCAATGAACCCAAAGGAGAATCACCTCTCTCAGTATTTCCTCCCCTAGATTCATTCCTCCAAGGGTTCAGCTGAGGCAAGTGCTCCACAGCCAGCACTAAATTAGGGTCACAGCAGTGAGAGTGAGGCAAGAAAACCCTGGAAGCTCTCCTGAGCAAACCTGGGGCACACTCCTCCTGGCATGTATGCAAAGCACCCCAAACCCTCATGCAGCAGCCAGCAGTCAGGGAACTTTTTGTTTCCTAGTGGTGAGCACAGGCACATGGACAGTCTTGCCCTTGCAAAAGAAATTGCTGCCTGTGGCCAGGGGAGGATGCGCAGGAAGCCCACCTGCCTGCGCTCAGTACTACCTCTCTCTGCCCCACTCCCAGAGCCAGGGCAGAAAGTCATGCTCTTGCCTGGCTCACCAGACTCTGGCTCTGCTGCCAGCACAGAGCTGATTGTTTCTCCTGTGCTGCGCTGAAGGGAGCAGCTGGCATCTGCCTCCTTGGTGATATGGAGGAACTAGAAGTAAAAGCCAGGCCAGTGCGGTGCTGTCCGCAGGAGGCTGGGCTGGCCAGGGCCTCTGAGTTTGGTTCTATCACCCAGTCTGGCTCCGCAGACATCCATGTTCCTTCAGAGCAGCCATATCTGGGAGCAGGGCTGAGCCACAGCACATTGTGGGGTTTTGCTGTACAGTGTCAGCTGCAGGATGCTGGGAATGGCTGGAGGTGGATGAGCATGGCAGCAGATGGATGCTATGCTGCCCCTCTTAGGTCTTTTCATCCTAAAGCCAGGAGAGGACAGATGATCTTCACAGCTGCTTGTGGTCTACATTCAGGGCACTGCTTGTGCAGAAATGTCAGCAGAGCTCTTTCTTCTGTGACAGCAGGAGCCTAACAGGAGCAAATCTGATGTAACCTGCAGAAGCTTCTCATGCCACTCATTCCTCACCAGGAGCCACAGGGAGCCATGGTCTCACTCCTGCATGAAGCTTTGGGATGGAGGGAAGCCAACTGTGCAAGAGCCACAGTGTGCATTGGGCAGCAGAGCTCCCACATTGCCTCTAGAGGTTTGTGAGTATGACGACTTCAAGCTGCTAGTGATGATTTCCAGGATGAGAAATGTGAGTGCTACTGTCGCAGGCACAGACCTTCCACCAAACACTCGCGTTGGGCTGCACTTTCTGCAGAGCATGCCTGAGTCTTCAGAGAGGAGATGTTTGGTTCTCTCAGTAGCATCCTTCCCTTCTTAGCCTGAATGGGGGCATCCAGCTGAATTATCACGGAGAATGGGTCTCTTGTACAGCTTTAACAGATTGCCAGCACCAGAACTAAGTGATGTAGGTAGACCCCTCCCACTCGTGACCCAGCCACCTGGAGATCACAGGGACAGATATCAAAGCTGAGTTCTTGAAAACTGAAAGACACACATTGGTCCGGTCCTGAGCACTGGGTATGTGGGAAGAAGCTCTGAGGAGCTGTTGTTCCCATGGCCTTCTGTTCCAGCCTCAGGCTGAGGTCTTCTGTCAATTTGTGTAGCACCATGTCTCTGCCCTGACGCTGCTGTGGTGGCCCAGTATGGTGGAACAGCTGGTATCAGTGGGATGTTCCCGAAGAACCAGCATGGAAGAAGAGGATCTATGGGAAGGTTAAGGAGACCTGCTTCCCTGTGTTGAGTGAATTTAAACCTCTGAGTCTTCTGGAGGGTGTATTTATCAGAGTAGCTTTTCAGGCCCTGCCATGGGTTCAGGCTGTGCTGCCAGACATACAAGGTCACATCTACAAGCATCAAATGAAATGAGTCCAGAGGTGGCCTCAAAATGATCGGGGGGCTGGAGCCCGTCTGTTATGAGAACAGGCTGAGGGAGCTGGGATTGTTCAGCCTGGAGAAGAGAAGGCTCCAGAGGGACCTGACAGTGACCTTCCAGTCCCTGAAGGGGGCTACAAGAAGGCTGCAGAGGGACTGTTTATGAGGGCCTGGAGCGACAGGACTAGGGACAATGTGTTCACATTAGAGAAGGGCAGATTGAAATGGGCTGTTAGGAAGAAGTTCTTTAGCAGGAGGAGGGTTGAACACTGGAACAGGTTGCCCAGAGGAGTAGCTGAGGTCCCATCCCTGGAGATATTCAAGGTGAGGCTGGACAAGACTCTGGGTAACCTGATGTGGTTGAGGATGTCCCTGCTCACTGCATTGTGTTTGGACTGGATGACTCTGGAGGTCTCTTCCAGCCTGGACCATTCTATGATTCTATGTCTTGGCCTCCTCAGTTCAAGACATAGATTGCCATCAGGCTGCTCTGGGCTTGCAGAGTTTTCCTTGTTCTTGGAAATATACTGTTGTATGAAATAGTGAGAGACTTGGAATGTACACCCTGAGAATCCTACTGCTCATGCCAGCGCACATGTCTGTGCTTGAGTTAAGGAGAGGGGTGTTCTAAAGAGCACCCGCTTCCCCTGTGCCTGGAGCAGCTGAAAGGCACTGATAGAGAGTTGCATAATCTAGTGTGCTTGTGTCCGTGTTTGAGAAGAAACAGCCATGGAAAAATCCTGTAACATTCCTCGGCTGGTCCATCTCCTGGTATCAAAGTGTTTCCTGCTGCGTTTTCACCTTTGAATTTTAATCCAGTGGCTTTGTAGGAGTTCAGAATAGGGATGGGCAAGGGCTCTGGGGAGTAAAAGACCCCTCTGAGAAGAGGGTAGGTAAATGCTGAGCCATGACCTCTCTCCCAGAGAAATGAGGAATTGCTGGTTAGTGTCCCTGGCTGGATGAAATCTGTCACCTGGGAATGCCAAGCTGTGGAACAGGTCCTGATTGGCAGAGTCAGGGCATAGGATTATGCTAACCCAACCTTGGTTCCCCCGCAGTCCTGATTCCCCATGTTCCCCATAATCTTCCTCTCATTTGGCAATTGAAGCCACCTCACTGGTGTCTCTTGAAAGACAGCCCTTGAAATCTGCTTTTAGAGCAGAAAAACCTCATCTCTGCACTCACCTATGCAGGAATAAACTTCTCCTGCTTCTGCTAGCCCCCAGACTCATGTATAGGTGATCTGTTTGTCATTAGGAGCAAGTCAGTTCATTTTCTCCTGTCCCCTTCTGTTGTTTGACAGCAAAGGTTTTACAGGAAAGCAACAACACACAGACACAAGAGCAGGTCTTTTTGCTTCCTGCCCTGTGTTGATGGGAACCAAACTGGGGTCTCTTGGAGCAGGTGATGTGGTGCCCTCTCCCCATGATGGGCACTCATCAGTGTCCCCCAGGCAGTTCATTTTCTGGGAGGAGCTAGGCAGGGAAGTTGGAGCAAAGCAGATCTGGAATTTCCCATCCCAGGAGAATGACTGTTCCTTGCAAAAGTGCCAGTTCCTTTTTCCTGGTGCTGTCCAGGAGGGGAAGTAGAACAGAATGGATCTTCATGTGGTTGGTGTGAGAGTGTCAGCTCTGCATCACCTCCTGTACAGCAATCAGCTGCCAGTAGTAAACTCCTTCTGCCATCTCCAAGGCAATTCAGTGTCCTGTCATGTTGGTCTGAGCTCTTTGGAAGGGTGGATGGTGTCCAGAACCAAGCCCCTGCCACTCTGGGGGAACCTCTACTGCCTTTCTTGCAAAGACAGCCCCAAGATGGTCTGAAGTCTTGCCCGTGACTGAGCTTTAATGTATTTGCCAGTTGTTAAGGAGGCCAACCTGGCTAGATTAACACTTTGCTTCTCTGCTTGGTATGAAAGTTTCTGTGACTCATCTGAAGTCAGATGGTGTGGTGACATCTCTGAAGCAGCAGGTGTGCCATGCCTGTGGCCTGGTGTGGACCCTGCATGCTGTCAAAGGATGGATGCAGGGAGTTGAATGTTTGACTGAACATGGAGACTCCCACAGCTCCCACAGTGGCTCCCACAGCTGCCTACGTGTCAGTGTCTGTAATGAAATTTGCATCAGATAAATAAACCTCACATCTCTGCTGCATTAAGTAGGTGTGAGGAAGGTTCTCTCATGTAATGTCATCTATACTCAGCTCTCCAACAGCCCCACATGAGTGTCTCTGAAGTGACACCAGCAGCCCCCTCTGCTGCTTTAGCCAAGCAGACCCTGGCTTGATTGGATAGCAGAGGTGCCCCTTTACTGCCGTGTACCTTGACAGAGACACTTAGACTCTGCCAGTCCGCACCGAGGCGCAGCACGTTGGCTCCATTGTAGAGATGCACTTTGTGACTCGCGCCGCAACACGGTGCTTCCTGCCCAGATAAAAGATACTTTATCCCTATGATAAAAATGGACAAAGATGATGTCATTACAAAAGACCGTTTTCTTATATGAATAAAAGTTGAAAGTGCCATTCTTGGGGTTATTTTGCTTGAAAACCTCCAGAGAAAGCAAGACTTTGAGTTTTTACCATTTATAGCTAGTTTTAGAAAATTCCGTAGATGAAGTTTGCTATCTGCCTTCCTCTCCTCGTTTGGATACAAGTGTCTCTGCACTGGTTGCCTGGGCTCATCCTTGACTCTTGGGGACACAGTGGGGTACGTGACATCCCAGGATGGACCCAAACCCATGGGACATTCCTTCTTGGGTTGGAATGGAGCAACTCTGTGCTGGATACTCACGAACTACTGCCAAGGAAGCTATCCCACAGATTGTGGAAGAGCTGGCACCTGGAGAACATGCAGTCACAGACCGGAGTCATTCACGCAGCCTTTGAAGGTCTGTACTTACTCATGCCACCACCAGCAGCATGGGCATTCCTGCATCAGGATCACAGCCATGCATGAGGGTAGCTGGTCTGACAGAGAGCCCAAGCCTTGGGAGTGCTGTGTCTTCCTGGCTGAGTTTCATTGAGCAGGAACAGTTTATTTTTAGCAAACAATGCCAATTAGAGAGGGATTGTTCAATGGTTGCATCTCAGTGGAGAGCAACAGATGCTGGCACAGCTCTGAAGGACCCCATCTGTGGAGGGATCCTCTTGGGACAGGGCTCTGCTCTGCCGCTGGTTCAGCTGTTGGTTCTTCTCCTTCTCTGAAGTCTCCATGTTGTGATTCCTGTTTCTTGAGAAGTAGAGACAGAGCTCATTGGGAGTGACCAGGGTCCATGGTCTGCTGAGGGACTTTGTAAGTCTCCTCTTGAGTCACTGAATCTCAATGCCATAGTTGCCTTCACTCACTGGTCTCAAATAAATCCGTGCCCTGGATAGCAGCTGGGGATTACTTCTTGGTGATTGGCAGGAGTGCTGAAGGATCAGTCCAGGACAGAGATGGATACCCAGATCTCTCTGCAGTAGATGAGTTGGTCTGCAGCTGAAAGTGCAGAAGAATTAAGCACAAGTATGAATCAGGCTCGTAGCCATCCCACATTGATCCTCAGTTCAGAGGTAAACAGAACATTTTTCCAGTTACACTTATTAACATCTGGAATATTGTGTCCAGTTCTGGGCCACTCAGTTCCAGAAGGACACAGAACTGCTGGAGAGAGTCCAGCGCAGAGCCGCAGAGATGATGAAGGGAGTGGAACATCTCCCTGACCAGGAAAGGCTGAGGGAGCTGGGTCTCTTAAGCTTGGAGAAAAGGAGACTGACAGGTGACCCCATTAATGTTGATAAATATGGAAAGGGTGGGTGTCAGGTGGATAGAGCCAGGCTGTGCTCAGGGACATCCAGTGGTAGGACAAGTGGCAATGAGTGTAAGCTGGAACATAGGAGGTTCCACATCAATATGAGAGGGAGCACTGGAGATGTTTAAAACCCACCTCGGTTTTAAATGCGCTCCTATGTGACTTGATCTAGGTGATCCTGCTCTGGCAGGGGGACTGGACTGGATGATCTTTCAAGGTCCCTTCTAATCTCTAATGTTCTGTGATTCTGTGTAATTAACCATTTTCTGGAGAAGGATCATGGATCTTGACTGTGTGCATTCATTAGTGTGTGCCAAAAGAAACTGCTCCGTGAGGATGCCTAAAGGTGAAGTGGTACCAACCTTGGGGTACCCAGAACTGGTTGCTTTTAGTATTTCTCTTGTTGTAGAAGCCAAATTCAAATCTGTGACCAGAATAGTAAGATTTTTGTCCTTCAGCCTGAGTTTGTCCCTCAGAGAGAGTTCTGGAGACAGCGGGGTGATAAAGATGGTAGGACTGGTGTTACTGATGAGCTCTCAAAGGAAATGAAGTTTTCTGATTGCATCATGATACTAAGCACATATGGGTTGCAAATGTGATGTTCTCCTTTGGAAAATATGGGAGTGACTACTGCTGGCCAAAGGACTTGCTGTCCTTGGTGCCAGGCTGCTGGCACAGTGAACAGAGTGGCCAGCCCTCCATTAATTTTCCAGTGAAACAACACATAAAATGAGGTGAGGACTGTGAGAAGGAAAGTAATAGAATTGCAGAGGTTTGGACCTGCCTCATTTTTGAAATGGAAGTGTGCTGGCCATGGCAGAGCTTCATATGCTAAGCTGGAATCACAACCCAGGGTAAACTAATTGAACACAACAAGAACCGAGGGACTCTAAATGCTGTCTTCAACACTTCAGTGGAGGTCTCATAAATTTAAACAATTAGGAAATGCACTTAAAGAAGCCCAGTGTGATTCTGTTGGGGCAGGAGGCTGATCCTTTAGAAACAAAACATGAGGACATGTAGGAGCAATGTGGCCTGTGTGGCTGTTTAGTACCTGGAAGGGAAATGTTTGATGAATGGAATGGGCTGGAAACACCAAATTCATTGATTTGTGCCACACATGCAAGACAGATGTTACACTGCTTCAACCCCTTCCATTCTTGTGACATTTGTGTGAATCCTGACCCGTCCCGGGATCACCTCTGGGTGTTGAGGGATCTTGTGAGAGGCAATACGCAGTTGAACTCCTCCAGCCAGCTGAAGTCATGAGATCGGTACTGATTGATTTCCACCAGTGGCACTAATTCGTGACTCAGCCTGTGTAGGCTCTGCAGGAGCACAGCTGTCTGCCCAGCTCTACAGAGCAGTGCAGAAGAGTTTACAAAATCCTAGAAGAAATGCATATGACCACCTCATTTTGTGTGTTTTTTCCTCTCAGACTGCAGTGAAAAGAGCCCTTTTTAGTTTATTGGAGTACTGCTGTGCTGCAAGGACCTGCGGAGAGCAGGGAAATGACACTGTAGATTTTTCCATGCTTGGTGGCTCCACGGGTGTGTTGTGGGTGAGGGACATACATACACAGGGCATCAGTTGTTGATACTGCATGTGGGTAGCAGGGAGGGAACACTGTGCAGGTGCAGGGCTCTGTTTTTGGGGACTGTGGTGGAGTGGGCAGTCACTGGACAGCCACCACCACTCCCAGTGACCATCAGAAGTGGGGCGTGTTGCACCCTTTGTTGGCTTTCTTCAGCGGTGGTGTTCAGGGAGGGATGGAGCAGGTGAAATGGGCAGAGAAACCCATTGAAACTGTTGATGAGGGCTGGCAGAGCAGCTGCCCTGGCAAGGCTGTTGGTATGGGAACCAGGGACAGCATGTCCCCAGGCTTCATACAGAGCCCAAGCCCTGGTCCCGCTCTGCAACAGCCCACAGCATGGCCTGAGGCCCCTGCCACTATGGCCTCCTTGTGCACAGCTGCAAGCTCTGGCTGTCTTGGCATCACCTTTGCGAAGCTCATCTTCAGCAAGAGCCAGAGACACCCAAGTGGCTGCCCCAGAGGAGGTCAGCTTTGGGATGCACTTGATGTGTGAAGCCCATAGCTTCTCCTGGCCCCTTTCACAGCCTGGCTGTGTGGTTAGAGGGGATAAAGCAAGAGTTCTCTGGGTGCTTGCTGGGAAAAGAGTACTTCTCTGTTTCTTTTCTGTGGGGAGCTGAACAAGCCAGCCGCAGTGGAGGTCATTCATAAAGTGGGTAAGGACCAAGGGGGATTTTGGCAGAGATCACGGTGCCCTGTCTCACTCCTCAGTCCACACTGGGCATGGCAGCTGGCACAGCCCCTTGGCAAGGACCTGCTGGGGTACGATGGGATGTGTCTCTGCACGCGTCTCACTCCCACCCCTGTTCAAAGAACAAATCCAGAGGTATTTTATCCTCTGTACGTTTGTTTAAGGAAGTTTAAAAGCAAATTTGGCCCCTGACTTTGAATCCTTGCTCCTATAAATTCAAACACCTTGGACAGAGCATGTCTGTGCAGTCTTACATGTGACATTTAGCTAAAACCACTTACAAACAACTTGCATTACAAGTTTATTCATTCCCTGCAGAATGTTGGCTCCGCTGAGCGCCTCGCGAGCCATCTGCTGTGGGCGAGCTGCTTATCTTTGCTATCAGAGCCCTCTTCTAAATATTATGACCAAACAGAATTCCAAGAACAACATCCATCCCACTGCACTGCAAATGCGCAAAGCTGATAAACTGTTTATATATAATCAGCTAAATAAGTTGGGTTTATCTGGAAGGGCTTGCAAAAGAGAGCCTCTCAGGGTGCTTGAGAAGAATGCTTTTTGCAGGCAGCACTGGGTGGGATGGGCGGCTTATCAGCACTCCGCCCCAGGTGCCACCTTTGGCTGAGCCAGCCCCAGGATGCCCATCATGCCGGTGGGGTGAGGAGGCCTTTAAAAGTCAATAGTTCCTCCCCAGGAGTGGACCCAGTGCAGCAGTGTTTGAGCATCAGCTGATTGTGTTGTGTTCATGTGGCACCTGAGTCTACACTGAACCACTTGCCCCATTTCCAGCTGTGAAGGGAAGAGCTCTCAGATCTGCTGCTGCTCTGGGTGTCAGCATCAGCTTGTTGCTTCTTGCTTCTCTGTTGCCTCACATCTGAAGTTTTGGTTGCCCTTGGGTCAGCCTTCAAGGCAAGCTTGGCTTCTGAACTGGCAAGTGGAGGAGCTGCCTAACCTCCATGCCTGGGACAGTGGCGGGAACCAGATTACCCTGGCGCCTGGGACAGCCACTAACCCCAGTGCCCCAATATAAATTATCTAAAGGCTTGTGAAATCCACCCAAAGTATCTCTGTCCTTTCCAGTGTCCAACAGCCCAAATTGGGTAGCACAGATTGTGTTTATTTTTCCACATTGGGTTTTCTTGATTGCCTTTTGATGTTAAAGAAACTTTGGGAGGAGGCCATGAGCAGAGGTCAGTGTGGGTCATTGCAGCAGACCCCAGATGTCTCAGCAAATGGAGAGCATTCATTCTCCATAGAGGACTTCAGAATTAAGGACACTTTGTCTGCTGGCTGTCAGCAAGCACGTCCCTCAACTCAAGCCGATTCCTGCTGGCCCCAGCCGCACTCTCTGAGAGCACTTCAGTGTAGCCTACGCATAGCAGCTCAAGCAGCTGTGGGGCACTGAGTGCCAGGGTGGGAGCAGCTCCTGTGGTAGCCCTGTCTGGCTGAGGTCAGCCAGGAGAGTGAGTGGCATTGAACACCAGCAGGTCTACCCAACCCTGGCTACTAGGTGCTGTCCCTGTGTGTGTTTAAGGCCAGGCTGGATGAGGCTCTGGTCAGCCTTATCTAGGGTGGGATGTCCCTGCCCATGGCAGGGGATTGGACTAGATGATCTTTCGAGGTCCCTTTCAATCCCTAATGATTCTATGATTCTATGTGAAGTCCAAGCTAAGGATGAATAGTGGGTTGCAGCAAAAGACTGTGGAAGGGCTGTGGCTGAAGCAGTGCTGTGTTCTGCTCTGAGTGTGGTCTAATGGAGATTCAGTCTCTCTTTAAAAAGCAGGTGCTTTTTAACTCTAGTTTCATGGGTTTGTGGGGCAGGCTGCAGGGAGATGTGGTACAGCGGTGGTGATGCGGACAACCCTTTGGTTGTCTAACTCACCCTAATTAGATTTTACATAAATCATACATTCATAAAATGTGTTAGGTTGGAAGGTGCCTCCAAAGATCATCCATCCAAACGCCTATACCAAGCAGGGCCATCACTCACCAGACCACATTGCCCAGAGTCCCATCCAGCCTGACCTTGAATGGCTCCAGGGATGGGGCCTCCACCACTTCTCTGGGCAGCCTGTTCCAGGGATCCC